>CM038679.1:31128894-31427233 GCA_021605205.1 Aegilops longissima | reverse complement strand
GTGATTACGCTTTTCAGACTGTGATTGTCTTCATTTCATCATGATGACTATGCATGTAATCTGCTATGCTTACTTCGAGCACTTATTCCGCTCAAGATGTATTTCTTCGCTAGGAATTTCTCACAAAGCAAATTCCTCAAAGAAGAATTTGTAAATTTTCTAAAAATCGCCTATTCAATTTCTAGTCGATATAACCACTTTCACACTTTATATCAAATGGATGTGAAAAGTGCATTCCTCAATGGTAAGCTTGAGGAAGAAGTATATGTTGCTCAACCCCTGTGTTTTGAAGATCCAAAGAATCCTCGACAAAGTCTTCAGACTCAATAAGGCCCTCTATGGTCTCAAGCAAGCTCCCCCAAGTGGTATGATACATTGAAGGAATTCTTGTGAAGAATGGCTTCACACCCGCTCACTCGATCCTACTCTCTTTACTAAATCTTATGATGGTGAACTTTGTGTGCCAAATATATGTTGATGATATTATCTTTGGTCTGTATCGACCAACGTTATAGTGATGAATTTGCCTATATGATGAGTGAAGAATATCAAATGTCTATGATGGAGAGTTGAAATTCTTCTTAGGTCTTCAAATTCGCCAACAACACAATGGCATATTCATATCTCAGAGAAATACCTCAAAGATGTCCTCAAGAAATTCGCATGCAAGATTGCAAAGGTGTCAAAATTCCTATGCCCACAAATGGCCATCTATGCAATCGATGAAAATGGTATTGACTTCGATCACAAGGTATACCGCCCATGATTGGTTCTTTATTGTACTTATGTGCATCTAGGCCAGATATAATGCTTAGTGTTTGCATGTGTGCCCCATTTCAAGCTACATCAAGGAATCACACCATAAGGATGTGAAGCATATTCTTCGATATCTAGCTCACACCAACACTAGGATTATGGTACCCCAAGGGCTCTACTTTTGATCTCATTGATATTTTGACTCTGACTATGCTGGTGATCGTGGACCGCAAGTCAACATCTTGTACTTGTCATTTCTGACGATCTTTTGGTCCTGTTGGTCCTCAAGAAACAGAATCATGATCACCGCTCATCGCGGAAGTGAATACATTGCTGCTGGCTCGTTGTGCTCAATTGCTATGGATAAAGCAAACCTCAAGGACTATGGCATCAACGTGAAGAATGTGCCTCTATTGTGACAATGAGAGTGCCATCAAGATTGCTCACAACCCAGCTTCAAAGACTCAAGACAAAGCACATTCAAATTCGCCATCATTTTCTTCGTGATCATGTGTTGAAGGGCTACATCTCCATCGAAAGCACGTGAAGATCAAGAACAGCTAGCTGATATCTTCACTAAGCCCTTGGATGAGAAGAGATTTAGCAAGTTGCGTGTGAGCTAAATATCTTAGAATCTTCAACGTTTTGAAAAAGGCACACATCCTAACACTTATGCAAAATTGATGACTTAGATGTGCAACACATGAAGAAACGTTTTTCTTCAATCAATGAAGAATAACACTTAAGTGTGAAGAAATTAATGAAGAATTTGATTCTCGTAACCCTCACGACAATTGTAATGCTGTGTCTGAAATCATCTTTCTTATACGGTGGGTCACGCCACCACCAAAGTTGAAAATCTTCAATTTGATTTTTCCTCAGTTTTGAAATTCTTCAGTTTTTCAAATTCTTCAGTTTTTCAAATTCTTCAACTTTGCAAAATCTTCACCGCTTACGCTATCTTTCTTCATTATTATATATATATATGGATTTATATCTCAAGATTCACTTATGGCTATTTCTTCAAGTCGCTTTTTTTCGCTAAGTGAATGTGATCGACCCTTCCCTCTATGCTATACTCAACCCAATCCATTCACAAATTCTTCATGTGCTCTATTTTGAAACTCGCTCAAAATCTTCAATGTATCCTTGATACCGAAGAAATTGCAACGAACGTTAAAACTGATCTTATCCAAACCTTCGCTTTTGCCATTAAACCGCTCCGCATCCCACGATGCATTATTCTAATCACCCACGATCGATACGCCATCTCCACTACACAAGACGTGGGTGACACATGTCGTGAGAAGGAAATAGTCAAGGGCATGTTCGTCTCTAAATCTTCGGCGATCCGCTTTTCACCGCTCTCTATAAATACCCCTCTCCCTTCCTCACTTTTTTACCCGCCGACCCTCTCTCCCGCTCGAGCTCCTCAAACCCTAGCGCCGCCGCTACTCCATCGTCAGCGGTGAGGAAAGCTTCACCGCCTGACCTCGTCAGCCGATGTACTCGCTACCGACCGGAAATCCTCACTCCACCGCCGCCAGAGCTGTCTTCCTCCGCCAAGTTAGGGCGTGAAGATCTGAACGATTTAACTTCCCAATTGTTCTTCTCAGTTCGCTGTGTTCTTCACTGTAATTAAAAGTTACTTTTATTACTCGCATTGATTCTCAAATCTTCTTGAAAATCTTCAAAGGTGTTTATTTTTCAAATCTTCACACATATGAACACCTCAAATCTCTTGATTCGCTTTCTAAGCAATGATTTTCTTCAAGATTCCTCAATTGTGTGGATCCTCGATCTATACAACTCGAACCTAAGACAAAGAACGCTTAGTGAAATTCCTCAAGGCTCATCTCGTCAAAATCCTCAAAACCTGTTCTTTTGAAAACCTTCGAGAACGATATGACCTCTCCAAATTCCTCGCAACTATACTGCTCACAGTACACATGTCCGCCGCTGAATCCCTAGGTTCTCATCAACTTAACTCATTTGCAGCTGCCTCGAAGAAAACTGCACACTTCTTCAGAGAACTCAATTGTTCAAATTCTCAACTCAAGAAAATGGCGTACGGTAAGAAGCCACGTAAAGGAGGAAAGAAACCCGAGGTTATGATCTGCTTGAAATCCCTCGAGGAAATCTATGCTGATTACTACACACCGGATGAAGAAAATAAAAACCAACGCAAGGTGCGATTCGTAAGATTGAACGGAGATGGGCATGGGAATGGAGGAATACAGATATGTAACTCCTAAGTACATGAAGAAATTCGCCTAAATCCTCCATGCCCAAGAGCCTTTGGCACCTGCCAAGTAGCTGATCCCACAAGCATCAAATGAGGTGAGGACTTTCCGATGAATGGGCTAAACGCCAAGCAAAATTGGCAAAGCAAGCAAAGGAGGCAAAGGAAGAAATTCAATGAGGCTTCGCCACAAGCATCGCATGAGGTCTCGTCAAACCGAGGAAATCAATGCAAAAGAAGCCTGCTCATAAGCCAAGTGCTTCACCATCTGCGCTCACGACCAAGTTCCTCAAGAGCACCCTCCAAGCAAATTCTCACACCGCTGCTGCTCCACCAAAGTCCTCAACAGCTTCACTAAAACCTTCAGCCTCGTGCACCTAGCTACATGTCAAAGGAATGCTGGCTTCTCAATTGCCTCAGTGCTTCGCAAGTTCCTCAAGAGCTCCCATTTCTTCAATCGCCCGATTCAATGAAGACCAAAGCAACAATGGACGAGGTCCTCGGCCCAGCCCAAGGAAGAAACAGGTTGCATTCCATGTGCCTTCGATGATGAAGCATCTGATGATGAACTTGCGGAAATCATCGAGACCGCCAAGTAAAGGCCGCTAGAGCCAAAGGTACATCAAGCATCGTTGTTGATCCAAGAAATCCTCGACTATATTGATCTCTCGCACAAGGATCCCAATACCCCTATGCCCGACCTTCATCCGACACCGGACAAAGTCATATGTTGACTCACTTCATCGCTGAAGAAAAATGGAAGTTTGAGAAGGCAAGGAAATCAAAAGGCTCAATACAGAAGGAGAAGTTCTCAAGAAAAATGTTGTCAAGATGACACCGAGGAGCTTCAAGGTCCAAACGAAATTCAAGACCTCAGAAAAACTTCGATTCATATTATGCTGATTGGCAAGGAGCAAAGGTCGATTTGTGAACCCGACGAAGAAATTCACAAATGTTGCAGCCCAAGGCAACATGAATTCCTCAGTCAAGCCTCAGCCCAACCAATCGAAGAACATGCCAAGACACCGATGACGCTCAGCCGCTGATGAAATGCTAGTTCCAGGCTGATGATCCCATTCCACCACCAAGAAATTGCAAGGCACCCACTAGTGGTGCGCTCAAGAAATCGCTCAAGACAGGCAATCGACTGGGCCATACCAAGAAATCAACCACATTCCTCAGCCCCACCGCGCCAACTCCAACTCCAATTCTTCCATCTGCCTCGATGTGAAGAAAACCAAGGCTGCAGAACGAGCCATGTGAAGAAAAGGAAAGCATCACCGCGCTGATTCTTCGCTGCGAAGAAAATGAGGCCTATGACCAGCTCATACGAAAATCCAATTGATGCTGTTCCAATCTCCTCCATACCATCAAAGGAAGTTGTTCCTTTGAGAAGACTATGAGATCCCAATCGGACTCGATGAAGAACATCATTCTCGCCGCTTCACAGAGCAGATTGATGAAGAAATTGAAGTGGATGCAATCCTTCAACCCCTACCATTTCTCACCTATGCCTCACCACATACCAAGAGGCTGGTGCCGAGGAAATTGAAGATGAAGATGTGGATATTGGATGCACCACACCAGTGATCAATGATGACTTTGGGAAAGTCAAGATCCCAATACTTCTCTTCACCCCGCCCAACAGATTCCTCGGCCCCTACACAAACAGTCCAAGTGGACTCAAGAAAATCAACCCACTGGTTCTCTGCATGAAGAAATTCCAGCCACTAGTGCCGATGAAACTGCTGTCGCCGATCCTCGATCGCGCTTATTGAGGAACAAGAAATTCTCACCAAGAACCTGAACTTACGATTCCCGAGGTGGTGATGCAACTCATCGACACCCCTCCGCCCAAGCAAAAGAATCCGCTCTCAAGCAAGCAAAAGTTCAAGGCTGAAGATTTCTTTGCCGAGCACGTGTTCTTCATCGATTATAATCCATATGATTCTCGTCCATTAGGAAGAGGCGCTTCGACTGCCACCAAGCCAACTTCTATTCCTCGCTCTTCAACAAGGATAAAATCTTCGATCATGCTCATATTCCTCATGTGGATATGGAGTCGCTGCTGTGCTTTGAGCCAGTCCTCGTTCTTCACGACGCAGACTTCTAAAATTCTGCACCGACATCTGTGGATCGAATGAAGAACTAATTCTTCAGTTTTATGCAACGCTGCACATCACCGAGACGTCAAGACGTGAACTCATGGGTCTTAGATTGGATGACTGAAAATACTCACTACAAGGCACCAAAGAATCGAATTGCTTCGCGTCTCTACCACTCAGTCCTCCACTTGATGGTGCACGCCGATCTACGACTAAAAAGAACTTTCAAATCACTATATGCAAGTGTCGATGAAGCCTTTGAAGCCAAGGCAGGCCCCAAGAACCAAATTCCTCGTCAAGGAATTATTATATGTGCCTCGGACTGTCTATCGGATTCTCGACGAAGACAATGAGTCCTATCAAAGGCCACGACTTAACGATGAAGAAGTCGCTGGCATCATGAAGAATATGCTTTTCAACATCATCCATGGCGCTCTCCGCCAACTTCCATGATTTCTTCATGAGGACTCGCAAACATAGCTATGTCACCATTTGAGCTGAAGCCTTATGCGCCTTGGATTATGAGACTCATCAGTCAAGGTCTTCACTCAATTACAAGGCTGATACTTTGAACCATCGCAGCTACTTACCTCCGATTGAAGTCCTCAAACGGACATTTACCTCGATGATGACAAGGGCAAGGCTACTGCCAGGATCGATGAAGGCATTCGCCCATTGATGGACAGTTTCGCAGCAGATCCTACTCCACCAATGATGACTCGCCACACATGACTCACCAAAATACCTCACCAAGCAAAGTCCTCAAGCTATCGCACCTGTGGTGATGACTGATCGTGAGTTACTCCTTAGTCTTCATCAAGGTTGATCGTAATCATA
Organism: Aegilops longissima; assembly: GCA_021605205.1. Lineage (NCBI taxonomy): Eukaryota > Viridiplantae > Streptophyta > Magnoliopsida > Poales > Poaceae > Aegilops > Aegilops longissima. The sequence continues at coordinate 31,421,293 of CM038679.1, read as the reverse complement.
AATGGGTCAAGCGCCGCTTGGTACTTTTCTTCACAACATGACCTCAACACACAATGCAGTGAGGAAAACCACTACTACCTCCATGAAACCTTCAAACGCACTGGGCTGTTCTTTCACATGTCTACAAGTGAAGAAGAATCGACGTCCATGGGACTCAAGGAAGAATTTGACCGGTCTGCACCTCCTCCAAGAAATTCAAGAAGGTCAAAGTTCCTTCCTTGGTGGCTAGCTCCTATTCTTCATCTCGCGACATCGATGAAAATGAAGACTTGGAAGACACCGCTGCTGGTCCTACTTCAACAACCGACCCTAAACAATGTCAAGCGCCCGCCTTCAACTTGAAATTCTTCAGAGCGTTAGTCCTCGCCGATCCTTTTGGTCATTTGATGACAAAGGGGAGAAATTTGAGTTAGTCTTCAAGCCGGTCTAGTTTATTGTCTATATATAGTAATTTATTCTTGTTAAGTTACAACTCTCGCTCTTCCAACCTTTATTGGATCGAGTTGTAATCTTAAACCCGATGGTGCTTTGATACTTTTGATGCATTATGCTTTTGCACTATGCTTTGATTCTCTTGAGCTCCGTGAAAATCTTCATAGCAAATCGATTTGGCTCGATACTTTTGATGCGCTACTTTGCATAACATCAAGCACCATATTTCATCATGCATTTCAAATTCTTCATATTATATGTCAAATGCGTATGAATTACAAGATATAGGGGAGATCTCCATGATTCAATTCTTCAAATGTGCATTGCCTCAAAAGCAAATTCTCACTATGCACATCTTCGTGGGGAGTTCTTCTATATCTTGCAATCAAATTCCTCATTATCAGATTTACAATTCATATGTTTATCCTCGTTGAAAACTTAACCTATATTGTCATCAATCACCAAAAAGGGGGAGATTGTAAGTGCATCTAGTGCCCCTTAGTGATTTTGGTGTATTGAAGACTTATAGGTTAAGAAACTAATGTGTTTGTGAGTGTACACATGTCTATAAGTCTATGAGGAGTTTGATATTTACAGAGAAAGTCAATTCTAAAAATGAAGTTCTTCAATCAAGACTTTGATATTCTGAAGACTTTCTGAAGACTTTGAAAGTGAAGAAATTGGTGTGACCTTGAAGACTTGGTATTCATTTGAGGAACATGAAGCGTGAAGACTTTTTTTTTCGTAGTTTCATTTTCTCTTTCTTGAGTCATAGGAAACACCGTACTGTTAAAGGGGGTCGAGGAAATACTAAGGAAAAATTTCCATGTGATGCTCAACTCAAAATCCTACACCTACCAATCCTTCGAGTGAAGCCTTTGAAATCTCATACAGCTCACCAATTTCTTCAAAGGATGAGACGAAGTTCTTCCGGTCGCCGAGGAATTTGTTCGACCGAGGAGTTAGGAATTCGCCAGGCGGATTGCCTACACAGTGAGGAACATGATAGCCCCGAGGAATTTGAGAGTCAAATTTCCGATCAAGGTCGTGTCATGCGCCCGCTGTCCCAAAATATCTTATCCACCTAACGGTCATATCATTGAAGGGCATTTATGTCTTATCATGTCGGGCTGCTCCCTAGGCTATAAATAGTCGCCTCTACAACCACTAGCTGGTTGGCTGCTCCGAGAGAACTTGACACTTGTCATTTGAGAGCAACCCATCCTCCGAGGACTTTGAGCAAAATCATCAAGTGAGGAAAACCCAAAACAAAACCCCTATAAACCCAAAGTGATTGAGCATCATCAAGAAATTGATCCTGCGTGGATCCGACGCTTGTTACCTTTGAAGACTGTGCTTCTTCCAGACGGTTAGGCGCCATGGTCTAGAGCATCCAAGAGGAATTGTGGATCGCCAAGTGACCAAGTCTGTGAAGGTTTGGAAGTCGCTCAAGACTTACCACGAGTGATTGGACGAGGTCTGTGTGACCTTAGTTCAAGGAGAATACGGTGAGGACTTGGTGTCCCGAGCTGCATGCTCAAGGATCGGGTGTCCGGATCGTGTGTCCTCGAGTTTAAATACTCACCGCTTCCAACCAGACGCATAACCGAGACAGCAGTTGAACTGGTCTACCAAATCATTGTCTTCACCAACCTAATCGGTTCTAATTCCTCAACCCTTTCATTTCCTCATTTCGTGTTGAGTGTTTGTTCATATCTGTGTTTGAAGACTTTGATCAAGACTTTCTCAATTTCCTCGCTCAATTTCTTCACCTGCTTGTCTTCATCTTGTGTTATCCTCGTGATTACGCTTTTCTCTCTGCTAGTCTTCATTTCATCATGATGACCATGCGTGTATCCTGTTATGCTTACTTCGAGTACTTATTCCGCAGTAAGTAGTTCTTCGCTAAGGAATTTCTCACCGCAAATTCCTCGCTGAAGAATTCATAAAATCGCCTATTCACCCCCTCTAGTCGATATAACGACTTTCAGCTTGGCCGAGGTATTGGCGGCAGAGTCATGTGTGGCGTAGTCATCATTGGTGGAGTAGGATGCAGCTTTGCATGTAAATTGACCATCCAATGGCCGAATGCCTTCATCTATCATAGCAGCTTGCCTTGCCCTTGTCATCACCGAGGAAAATGTCCGCTTGAGGACTTCAATTGGAGGCAAGTAGCTGCAGTGGTTCGTAGTATCGCCTTGTAATTGAGTGAAGACCTTGTCCTGATGAACCTCATAATCCATGGTGCATAACGCTTCAGCTCAAAAGGTGACATAGCAATATTCGCCAGAGTCCTCATGAAGAAATCATGGAAGTTGACCGAAACGCCATGAATGATATTGAAAAGCATATTCTTCATGATGCCAACGACTTCTTCATCATTTGAGTCGTGGCCTTTGATAGGACTCATAGTCTTCGTCAGAATGTGATAGACAGTCCGAGGCACATACAGTAATTCCTTGACGAAGAATTTGGTTCGAGGTGCCTGTCCTGGCTTCAAAGGCTTCATCAGCACTTGCATGTAATGATTTGAAAGCTCAGTTCGTTGTAGATGCAACGAGCACCATCAAGGGAGGATCGAGTGGGAGGGCACGAAGCAATTCAGTTGTTGGTGCCTTGTAGTGAGTATTTTCTCGTCATCCAGTCCAATACCCATGATTTCACATCTTCGAATCTCCGTGATGTGCAGCGCCGCATAGAATTGAAGAATGAGTTCTTCGCTCCAATCATAGACGCCAAGCAGAAATTCAGCAATCCCGCATCATGAACAACACCGAGGACCTGCTCAAGCCTGGCAGAGATTCCATGTCCACATGAGGAATATGTGCATGATCAAGACTTTGTCTTTGTTGAATAGCATGAGGATTAGAAGTTGGCTTGACTAGCAGTCCGTAAACGCCTCTTCCTTATGCGAAAGCAGAGTCATATGGGTTGTAGTCGATGAAGAATACATGCTCGTCAAGAAATCTTCAGCCTTGAACTTTTGCTTCGCTGAGAATGGATTCTTTGGCTTTGGCAAAGGAGTGTCGCTGAGTTGCATCACGACCTCGTGAATCGCAATCTCAGGTTCTTCAAGCCGAGGAATTTCTGGTTCCTCTTCATATGCGCCTCCGTGTTCATAGGATCAAGCAGCAGGTTCTTCAAAGACTATTGGCTGGAATTTCTTCCCGCACGGATGAGTTGGGATGAGTTTCTTCAGAGCCCATTTGAACTGCTGGAGCAGGGACTAAGGAATTTGTTGGATTGGGGTGAAGAGGAGAATTGGGATGCCGACTTTCCCAAAAGTCATCGCTCATCACAAAGTGGTGCATCCAATATCCACGCTTCGCCTTCAATTTCTCAACACCGCCTCTTCACTGTGAACCGGGGCATAGGCGAGGAATTGATTGTGTTGAAGGGATTGCATCCACTTCAATTTCTTCATCAATCTGCTCGACGGGCAGCAGAATGATTTTCTTCATCGATCCGCTGGGATCTCATACTTTTCACCAAAAGGAACAAGGTCCTTTGATGGAATGGAGGAAATTGGAACAACATCGATTGGATTTTCAAAAGAGCTTGTCATAGGCTTCATTTTCTTCGGGTCAAGAATTTGAAGCAGCTTGATGCTTTCCTTTTCTTCACTGCAGCTCGCTTCGCAATCTTGGTCTTCTTCACATCGATGCGATGGAAGGATTGGAGTTCGTAGGCGCAGGAGGAGCCGAGGAATCTGGTTGAATTTCTCAGCGAATCGATGCAGCTTGTTCTCGACTTCTTCAGCTTTCTTCAGCGCACCACTTGTGGATGCCCCGCAATTTCTTCAATGGCCGGAATGGAGTCATCAGCCCCGAACTAGCATTGTCTTCAAGAGGTTGAAAATCATCGCGGTGCTGGCATGTTCTTCAGCAGGCTGAGCAGAGGCTCCAGCTTGAGGAACTTCTTGTTGCGTTGGGGCTGCAACATTGGTGAACTTTTTCGTTAGGTTGACGAATCTGACTTTGGCTCCTTGCCAATCAGCATAGTATGAGTCAAATTTATCGCTGAGGGCTTTGATGTCAGCCTGCATCTAGACAAGTTCTTCAGTTGTCATCTTGACAACATTTTTCTTCAGCAGTTTCTCTTTTTCAGATCATGATTTCTTGATCTCTCCGCCCTATCATATTTCCATTTCTCCTCTTGGATGAAATGAGTCAAGATGTGACTTTGGCCAGAGTCAAATTGAAGTCGTGCATAGGTGTGTTTGGGTCCTTGTGCCGAGATCAATGTAGTCTAGGATCGCTCTTGATCCAACAAGCGGCATGTGTGCCTTTGGCTCTAGCGGCCCTTTTCTTGTCGGTCTCTGATGATTTCCGCGAGTTCATCATCATCCGCCTCATCATCTTCAGGTGGCACTTGGAAGGCGACCTGTTTCTTCTTGGGACTTGGCCGAGGACCTCGTCCAGCTGTTGCCTTAGTCTTCAGCAGAGTGGGGCCTGATGAAGAATTTGGTGCAGCTGAGGAACTTGCTGAGACACCAGAGGCAATAGAGATGCCTGCAGTCCTTTGGCACGAGGCTAGATGCACAGGTGCTGAGGACTTTGGAGGAGCTGCTGAGGACTTTGTAGGAGCTGAGGATTTGGGAGGAGCAGGAGCAGCATGAGGAATTGGCCGTGAGGGCATTGCTGAGGAAATTGGCCGTGAGGGCACAACTCGGTGAAGCACTTGGCTTGTAAAAGGGCTTCTTTGCCATAGATTTTCTTGGCTTGACAATGGGCCTCAATGGGCAGCAGCAGAGAGCAGTAGTCCTCATTAAATTTCCTCACCGCCTCCTTGGCTTGTCTCTCCAATTTGGCTTGGCGCTGGCCCATTCTTCAGAAAGTCCTCATCACGCTTGATGTCGGTGGGGTCGCTTGGCCTGTGCCAATGGAGCTCTTGGGCATGGAGGATTCAAGTAATTTCTTCATGTACTTTGGAGTAACATATCTACATTCTCCATTCCCTTGCCCATCTCCTTTCAATCCTCTGAATGCGCACCTTGCGCTGATTTTTGTTTTCCTTGCCAAACTTGGCTTCATCAGTGTGCAATAGTCAGTGATATGTCCTCGTGTATCTCAAAGCAGCCATGACCTCACGCCTCTTTCCTCCTTCTCGTGGCTTCTTTCCTTCTCGCCATATTCTTCACCGAGGAATTTGAACAATCGAATTCTTCAAGAAGTATGCAACTTTTCTTCGAGGAACGCTGCAAATGAGTTAAGTTGATGAGAACCTAGTGATTCAGAATGACATGAGTACCGTGAACAGAGAATAGTTGCGAGGAATTTGAGAGGTCATATGCTCTCGTAAGGTTTTTCAAAAAGAACTAGTTTGAGGAATTTGACCAGATGAGTTTTGAAGAATTTCACTAAGCTTATCTTTGTCTTAGGTTCCAGAGTTGTATAGATCGAGGATCCACACAATTGAGGAATCTTGAAGAAAAATCATTGCTTAGAGAAACTAATCAAGAGCATATTTCATTTGAGGTGTTCATATGTGTGAAGATTTGAAGAATAAACACCTTTGAAGATTTTCGTGAAGGTTTGAGAATCAAAGCAGTAATAAAAGTAACTTTTAATTACCCGAATCAAGAACACGATTTAACCGAGAGGTGTAGATTAGAAGTTCGTTAGTTCAGATCTCCCACGCCCTAACTCGGCGGAGGAAGACAGCTACAACAAGGCGGAGTGAAGATTTCACGGTCGGGCGCGAGTACGATGGCGACGAGGTCGAGGCAAGGAAGCTCTTCCTCACCGACGACGATGGAGTAGCGGCGGCGCTAGGGTTTGAGAAGCTCGAGCGAGAGAGAGAGAGAGCGGTCGAGCGGAGTAAAGGAAGTGAGGAAGGGGAGAGGAGGTATATATAGCCACGATGAAAAACTGTTCGCCCGAAGATTTTGGACTAACGCGTCTCTAATTCTTCTCATTCGCTGACATGTGTTACCCACCTACTGAAAAGTGGAGATTGTGTTAGATCGTGGGTGAATAGATAAGTTTATCGTGGGATGCGGAACGGTTTGAGCGGCAAAGCCGAAAATTTGGATAAGATAAGTTAAAAGTTCAGTTCGCAATTTCTTCAGCTGACAAGGACATAGTGAAGATTTTGAACGAGTTTCAAATAGAACGCACATGAAGAATTTGTGAATAGCTTGGGTTCAGTATAGCATAGAGGGGGAAGGGTCCGATCACATTCACTTGAAGAAATAGCCATTAGTGAATGTTGTAGAGGACATAAAGCCATATATATATAGTCAACGAAGAAAGACAACGGAAACAGAGAAGATTTTGCAAAGTTGAAGAATTTGAAAACTCAAGAATTTCAAAACAGAGGAAAACTCAAATTGAAGATTTTCAATTTTGGTGGTGGCGTGACTCCATCAGATAAGAATGATGATTTCATACACCGCGCATAATTGTCGAGGGTTCGAGAATCAAATTCTTCATTAATTCCTTCACACTTAGAGTGTTATTCTTCATTGATTGAAGAAAACGCTTTTCATGTGTTGCACATCTAAGTCATCAATTTTGCATAAGTGTCACGATGTGTGTCCTTTTCAAAGAACATTCAAGATTCTAAGATATTTAGCTCACACCGCAACTTGCTAAATCTCTTCTCATCCAAGGGCTTTGTGAAGATATCTGCTAGCTGTTCTTCGCCTTCACATGCTCGATGGAGATGTCGCCTTCAACACATGATCACGAAGAAAATGATGACGAATCTGAATGTGCTTTGTCTTCGAAAGTGCTGAACTGGGTTGTGAGCAATCTTGATGGCACTCTCATTGTCACAGAGAGAGGCACATTCTTCACGTTGATGCCGTAGTCCTTGAGAGTTTGCTTCATCCACAGCAATTGAGCACAACAAGAGCCAGCAGAAGAATGTACTCAGCTTCGCAGCAGAGATAAAGGATACGCAGATTCTGCTTTCTTCGAGGACCAATGCACCAAAGATCGTCCGAGAAAATGACAAGTACCAGATGTTGACTTGCGGTCCACACGCTAACCAGCATAGTCGAGTCGAATATCAATGAGATCAAAAGTAGAGCCCTTGGGGTACCATAATCCTAGTGTTGGTGTGTGAGCTAGATATCAAGAATATGCTTCACAGCCTTATGGTGTGATTCCTTCGTGTAGCTTGAAATCGGGCACACATGCAAACACTAAGCATTATATCTGGCCTAGATGCACATAAGTACAATAGAGAACCAATCATGGAGCGGTATACCTTGTGATCAAAGTCAATACCATTTTCATCAAGGCATAGATGGCCATTTGTGGGCATAGGAATTTTGACGCTTTGCAATCTTGCATGCCAATTTCTTCGTAACATCTTTGAGGTATTTCTCCTAAGATATGAATATGCCATTGTGTTGTTGATTTAATTTGAAGACCTAAGAAGAATTTCAATTCTCCCATCATAGACATTTGATATTCTTCACTCATCATATAGGCAAATTCATCACTATAACGCTCACAAGACATCCAAAGATAATATCATCAACATATATTTGGCACACAAACAGTTCACCATCATATGATTTAGTAAAGAGAGTAGGGTCGAGTGAACTGGTGTGAAGCCATTCTTCACGAAGAATTCCTTCAATGTATCATACCACACCTGTGGGGCCTGTTTGAGGCCATAGAGGGCCTTGTTGAGTCTCAAGACTTTGTCGATTCTTTGGATCTTCAAAACCTGGGGTTGAGCAACATATACTTCTTCCTCAAGCTTACCATTGAGGAATGCACTTTTCACATCCATTTGATATAAATTGAAATTATGATGGTTAGCATAAGCAAGTAATATATAATAGCCTCAAGTCTAGCAACAGTGCAAAAGTTTCATCAAATCAATTCCTTCAACCTGTGTGTAGCCTTGAGCTACAAGTCGTGCCTTATTCCTCACCACAAGGCCATTTTCATCTTGCTTGTTGCGGTAGATCCACTTTGTGCCAATGATATTATGCTTATGAGGATCTGGACGCTTGACCAGTTCCTAGACATTGTTGAGCTCGAATCGATGTAATTCTTCTTGCATGGCCTGAATCCACTCAGCTCCGTAGAAAGCTTCATCTACCTTAGTGGGCTCTGTAATAGAGACAAAAGCATAGTGCCCACAAAAGTTAGATAAATGTGAAGCTTTTGAGCGTGTGAGAGGACTCCGTGCTTCAATGTCATTGATGATCTTGTCAATTTGCACTTCTTTTGCAACGCGAGGATGAGCTGGTTGTCATCAAGGAATTTGATCAGCATTTTCTTCAAAGACCATTTTCTTCAAGATTATCTTCAGTGCATCACTCGACGCTCTTCGTGATTCTGGAATGAACTCTTCAAAGCAGATTCTTCAAGAGGGAATTACATCCTCAAGAGCCTTGAACTTGATAGATTCCTCCGGTGTTGGTTCATCTATCACGGAAGGTAGGTGCTCTATTGGGTTTGTTGTTAGTGAGGAGTTCGAGGCAGTCTTCTTGAAGAATTTGTGAAGATATACTGCTGATGATGTGGCACGCGGTATCAATTGCATCAATCCAAAACGACGAGGCGCTTTGTATTCATCAAGCATAGTGCTAGCCATCTCAACAAGAGTTCTGTTCTTGCGCCCACGACGCCATTTTGCCGAGGAGTATAGGGAGCAGATAACTCATGAGTAATACCAAGTTCATCAAGATAGTCATCAAGACCGAATTCTTGAACTCAGTTCCATTGTCACTCCCCGATGTGCCCGATCTTCACACCAAAGTTGGTTGAAGCCCTCGAGGAAAATCGCTTGAAGACTTCCCGCACTTCATGTTTGTAAGCAACAATGTGTACCCATGTGTAACAAGAGTAATCATCAACAATAACAAAGCCATATAGAGATGCATCATTAGTGATCGCTGAGTAATGATTAGGACCAAAGAGGTCCATGTGAAGCAATTCAATGGACGAGTAGTGGTCATGATAGTCTTCACTGGATGCTTGGCCTTGGTCATTTTTCCAGCTTCACTGCTCCACACAAGTGATCCTTGAGGAATTTGACATTCTCAATGCCAATGACATGCTTCTTCTTTGCAAGCTGCAGTAAATTCCTCATGCCTGCGTGACTAAGTCGTCGATGCCATAGCCAGCCTTCTCAAGCTTTTGCAAGTAGACACACGGCTGGTTGTGGTCCTCAGAGAAATCAACAATATACAAGTCTCCTCTCCTAAAGCCTTCGAAGACTTTGGAATTGTCGGCTTCCATGATCACAACACAACGATACTTGCCAAAGACAACAACCATATCAAGATTACAAAGCATTGAGACTGACATGAGGTTGTATCCTAAGGACTCAACAAGCATGACTTTGTCCATGTGTATGTCCTTAGAGATCGCAACCTTACCAAGACCCAATACCTGACTTTTGCCTTTGTCAGCAAAGATGATATGCTTCAGATGTGACGGTGATAAGGGAGCATCCATCAATAGATTCTTGTCACCAGTCATGTGATTTGTACATCCACTATCGAGGACCCACTCATTGGCTTTGGGTTGATCATCCTGCAGATGAATTAGTGTAACTTACGATCTCATATACTTCATCACTGAAGAATATGATATCAATTTCATCGATGAATTTCATCAGCAAAGATAATGATAAGCAAGATGAGGACGTGTGAAATGAAAGTTCATTTCTTCATGATTAGCCCTGCGCCCTTTCAGCATTTTGTCGTGCCCCAAGAAATTCTTCAGACGTTAAAGCACGCCCGAGGCCCTGACCCTGCAGAAGAGATTAGTTCTTTTCTTCACCACCCACATCTCAAGGGGTGGCAAAGAGTTCATCACTCATGAGCTCCATATGAGAATGGTGGCATAAAGGCCAATCCATTTCGCTTCACATAAGAGGGGTTAGGGTAAGCATATGAATAAGCAGAGAAATTCTTCGAGGACTTATGAACATATTGGTTTGAAGAATAATGCACATATTCATAGCCCTTAGCTCTACCTCTCAAACAGAGTTGTTAGCACGATGATAATCATATGAGGACTTTGATCCATGTGAGGAATTTGGTCCAGATGAGGACTTGGATCCATATGAAGAATTTGGTCCATATGAAGAGTTTGATATGGGGTTCCTATTCTTCATGTGGTGTCATGAGGACATTCACCAAGACTTTCAAGGCACTTCTTGGGAACCCAGATTTTCTTCATAGGAGAACCGCTCTCGCAGCTTAGTGCCAACATATCCAGCAAATACTTCACCATTCTAATTTTTGAACAGTTTATAGTTGGAGTCAAATGACTCATCAGAAGAACGAAGAGATTCACATGTAAAGCCAGATAAGGTAGATGGATCAACTGGAGGTCCCTTTGCAACAACCCATGAGGTTTTGGGGTACTGCTCAGGCTTCCAATATGTTCCATCAGCATTGAGTTTCCTCTCAAAGGCAATACCCTCTTTCCTAGGGTTCCTGTTGAGAATCTGCTTTTTAAGCACATCACAAAGAGTCTGATGCCCTTTGAGGCTTTTGTACATGCTCGTCATGTACAATTCCTTCAGCCCCTGATCGTCAAGGATACTAGCAATGTCCTCAGATGAGGAATTAGTGATAGTAGAGGCAGGTGAAGAATTTGTAACAGCTTGAAGCATTTGAACATTCTGTGTGAAGAATTAGCGATTCACGCTCAATGCACTTTAAGCATGGAGGAACAAATTCTTCCTCGAGAAGCGCTGATTTGTTGAGCTAGCAATGAATCGCGCCCTTCGAAGATCTTCATAACTCACTCTTAGCTTCTCAAGATCTTGCTTTTTTGAAGAAATTCATAAGAAAGTTTCTCATGATCGACAAGAGAGTGTTATGATGACCTTGAAGGTTGTCAAACCTAGATCAAGTCTCAAGATTTTCAATGTGGCTTTAGTGCAATCCATTTCTTCACCTAACATATCATCACTTTTATCTAGCATGTTTTGAACCTTTTAAAAGCCCTTTGTTGTTTTACAACAATCTTAGCAAGTTTTGAGTAGTGGGCTTGAGATCTTCATCGATTCATTTTCACTAGATTCAGAGGAGGTATATTTGAGTACCTTGGCACCCTTTGCCATGAAGCAATAGGTGGGAGCGTAGTCATCACTATCTTCATCAGCTTTGTTGGTGAGGTCATTTTCTTCAGAGTAGAAGATGGACTTGCTGACGAAAGCAGTAGCGAGAGCCAGACTCGCCACACCAGACTCGGATTCTTCTGATGCCTCCTCTTCCTCATGTTCCTCAGATTCAGCTTCAGAGTCCATTTCCTTGCCAATGAATGCCCGAGCCTTCTTGGAGCTGCTCTTCTTGTGAGAAGAAGACATTGAGGATTTTGATGATGAAGATTTCGACGATTTCTTCTTCTTCTTAGCGCCATCGTAATCTGTAATCCTTGTATTTCTTCTTCTTTAATTCCTTTTCCCATCGAGGACAATCTTGAATGTAGTGACCAGGTTTCTTGCATTTGTGGCATAGTCTTCTTATAGTCATCGGATGAGGAATCACCGCTCCTTGAGGATTTTCCAAAGCGACCACGCCTTGAGAACTTCGAATTTTTTCACGAAAGTGCTAGCTCCTCGCTCAATTCTTCAGATCTCCAAGGCAACTACCGAGTCTTCACAATCAGATTCATACACAGCCTTGGCCTTCGTGGCACGTGATTTTCCATAGCTAGAACCATAGAGATCTCTTTTCAAAGAAGTCGAACTCATGAGTATTTAGCCTCGAGGATATCACCGGATCAAGTGACTTGTAGTCAAGACACTCTTGTATCATCGGTGTGAGTATCAAATGAGGAATCAAGCGATCTCAATAATTTCTTCACCACCTCATGGTCGGTGATGTCAGTGGCACCAAGCGCTTGAAGCTCATTTGAGATGTCAGTGAGGCGATCAAAGGTTTGTTGAACATTTTCATGGTCGAGTATTTTGAAGCGGTTGAACAGATTCCGAAGAACATCAACTCGGGAGTCACGCTGAGTTGAGACTCCTTCATTTACTTTGGACAGCCTATCCCAGATAAGCTTAGCAGTTTCCAAAGCACTCACTCTTCCATACTGTCCTTTACTCAGATGGCCACATATGATATTCTTCGCTTGAGAATCGAGTTGCTTGAATCTCTTCACATCGGCAGCGCTCAAAGGAGGGTGAGACAGAGGAACACCATTTTCCACAACATCCCGTAGATCGTTGTCAATTGCCTCAAGTTGCATTCGTGATCTTGTTCTTCCAAGAGGGGTAGTCCGTCCCATCAAAGGTAGGACACCCAGCTGAGACCTTGATCATACCTGCGGTCGACATAACTAAAACTCCACGTGGTTAAACCAAAATCACACAGAACAAGGGAGTACCTTGCTCTGGTACCAATTGAAAGTGCGTTATATCGACTAGAGGGGGGGTGAATAGGCGATTTTTATGGATTCTTCAATGAGGAATTTGTCGGTGAGGAAATTCCTAAGTGAAGAACTACTTGCAGCGGAATAAGTACTCAGAAGTAAGCATAAGAGAATGCGGGCAGGGTCATCATGATGAAATGAAGACAATCAAAAAGTACAGAAAGCGTAAACACAGGATAGCACAAGATGAAGACAAACAGACTGAAGAATTTAACTCGAGGAAATTGAGAAAGTCTTCACCAAAGTCTTCAAACACGACATGAACGAACACTCAACACAAGAATGAGGAAATGAACGAGTTGAGGAAATAGAACCAGTTAGGTTGGTGAAGACAATGATTTGGTAGACCAGTTCCAACTGTTGTCTCGCTTGTACGTCTGTTGAGCGGCCGAGTATTTAAACTCGAGGACACATAGTCCCGGACACCCAAAGGCCGAGCACGCAGCTCAGACACCAAGTCCTCACCAGATTCTCCTTGAACTAAGGTCACATGCACTCGGCCCAATCACTCGTGGTAAGTTTTCATGCGACTTCCAAACCTTCATAGACTTGGTCACTCGGCGATCCACAATTCCTCTTGATGCTCTATGACGCCTAACCGTCTGGAAGAAGCACAGTCTTCAAAGGTAACAAGCATCGGATCCACGCAGATCAATCTCTTCTGATGTTCAATCACTTTGGGTTTGTAGGGGTTTGGTTTGGGTTTTTCCTCACTGATGATTTTCGCCAAAGTCCTCGGAGGATGGGTTGCTCTCAAATGACAAGTGTCAAGTTCTTCGAGCAGCCAACCAGCTAGTGGTTGTAGGGGCTTGGTTTTTGGTTTTTCCTCACTGATGATTTTTGCTCAAAGTCCCTGAGGATGGGTTGCTCTCAAATGACAAGTGTCAAGTTCTTCGAGCAGCCAACCAGCTAGTGGTTGTAGGGGGCGGCTATTTATAGCCTAGGGAGCAGCCCGACATGATAACACATAAATGCCCTTCAATGATATGACCGTTAGATGGATAAGATATTTTGGGATAGCCGGCGCAAGAAGACATCAACGGTCGGAAATTTGACTCTCAAATTCCTCGTGGCTATCTTGTTCCGCTGTGTAGGCAATCCAGACCTGGCGAATTCCTAACTCCTTAGTCGAACAAATTCTCAATGACTGTAAGAACTTCGTCTCACATCAAGAAATTGATGAGCTGTATGAGTTTTCCAAAGGCTTCACTCAAGGGATTGGTTGGTGTAGGATTTTGAGTTGAGCATCACATGGAAATTTTTCCTTAGTATTTCCTAACCCCTTTAACAAAGACGGTGTTTCCTATGACTCAAGAAAGAAAAAATGAAACTACAAAACAATAGTCTTCATGCTTCATGTTCCTCAAATGAATACCAAGTCTTCAAGGTCACACCAATTTCTTCACTTTCAAAGTCTTCGTAAGGTCTTCGAATATCAAAGTCTTCAACGAAGAACTTCATTTTAGGGTCGACTTTCTCTCAGAATATCAAACTCCTCATAGACTTATAGACCTGTGTACACTCATAAACACATTAGTCCCTTAACCTATAAGTCTTCAATACACCAAAATCACTAAGGGGCACTAGATGCACTTACACCAGGGGCTCGGGTTTGCCTACCCGTGGCCCATTACTCCGACAAGCGTAGCTTTCGATCTGCTCTAGATGGCGAAGTGAATTGTCCCGCAGTGCAAAGCCGCCGAACACGAAGATCTGTCCGGGGAGAAAAGTCTTACCCTGGACCGCGTCGTTGTTGATGATCGAAGGAGCCATCGGGCCTAAGGATGACGCATACGCAGGAACTCTCAATGAAAGCACCAATGTCGGTGTCAAACCGGCGGATCTCGGTAGGGGGTCCCGAATCTGTGCGCCTAGGCGGATGGTAACAGGAGACAAGGGACACGATGTTTTTACCTGTGTTCGCCCTCTCGATGGAGGTAAAACCCTACTCCCGCTTGATTAATATTGATGATATGGGTAGTACAAGAGTGGATCTACCATGAGATCAGAGAGGCTAAACCTTAGAAGCTAGCCTATGGTATGATTGTTGTTCGTCCTACGGACTAAAACCCTCCGGTTTATATAGACATCGGATAGGGTTAGGGTTACATAGAGTCGGTTACAATGGTAGGATATCTACATATCCGTATCGCCAAGCTTGCCTTCCACGCCAAGGAAAGTCCCATCCGGACACGGGACGAAGTCTTCAGTCTTGTATCTTCATAGTCCAGGAGTCCGGCCAACGGTGATAGTTCGGCTATCCGGACACCCCCTAATCCAGGACTCCCTCAGTCTCCCAAGGAGAACTTCAGGAGGAGTCCGTGATTGTCCGACACACAGCCAGACACACTAATGGGCCTCCTGGAGCGGGCGGCCATCTCAGAGACACATCGTGCCTTAATGGGTGTGGTGGTTGAGAGGATTTCATCCGCGAAAAGCGGTTTGAATGAAGCTTTTACGAGTCTGCTGAGAGGCTTTGAGGTACGCGAAAAATGTATTTTTGATGGTACCGCACATGCTAGGTGTGCTCTGTATAGATAGTAGCCCCTGAGACTTTGGTTGCCATCAACGAGGCGAACAGAGGATCATAACCTCTGGTAATAAGCATGATGCTTTATATGCAGGTGGCTGAGGGTCCGGCGGCTGACCGGACTGCTAATTTTCCCGAACTGAAGCGGCAGCTGGACGTGGCGGATGCTGACATGACGCTTGTTAACAAGCGGCTTGATGAGGCCGAGGGTATGTATGTTCGGCATGTCAGTAAATTGTAAGAGGAGCATGATGCTAGTATCTTATGATATATTGTGACTGCAGATGGGGCTGCTGCTGTGGAGACCCTTCGGGCGGAGCTTGCCCGAGCCGAGGAGCAAGCTCGAAGAAGTGATGCGGCCGCCCTGAAGGCGGTCGAAGAGTTAAGAGCCGAACATGCTGCTCGTCACCGGAGCAAAGAAAAGATAGCCCAGATGGCTACCGAGCTGAAAGAGTCCGCCAACCGCCGTGAGCTCCTTGAAAAGGAAAATCAAGCAAAAACGGCTGACCTCAAGAAGGCCCTGGAGGCAGCCAAGGAAACCCGCTCTGAAATGAGAGGGATAAGGGAGGAGCTTCGTGAGGCCGGAGATATCATGGCTGGGAAGCCCTATTTGTTGCGGATGAAGTTCGGAGATCCGAAGTATGCCCCTCTGGATCAGTTGTGGAGTGTTGCAGACGCGTATGCGGGCCTGGCCAAGTGTGCTGCTGATGCGACCGAGTTTTACAAAGATCGAAAAGACCACAAGGCTGAAAGGTTATTCTGGTCGTAGTTCAGTGCCCCGACGCGTCCACTGCCGCTGAATGAAAAGATGGACGCATGGGCCAAACTCCACAGGTTGTTCGGGCTTGCTATGAGGTCTGTCGGGGACCAGCTTTGGCACGTGGACCAAGGTCGGACAACTATTTCGGATTGGTGCAACAGTTCCTTGGTGTTGTGTCGCATATCGATGTTGTGAAGAGGTCGGCGTGCATAGAGGGTGCCCGGATGGCTCTTGCCCGTGTTAAAACATTCTGGGCTGGGATGGAAACCACCGCTATTGCAACCCGGGGTGCGGCCGAAGGCCAGGACCCGGCCGAGCACTATTTTGAAGATGTATTATAAGGCACCCGTTTAATAGAGGCTCAGTGCTCAAAGAGTGCCATGTTCGAGTGACATGTATCTCGATTGTAAAGACAATGCTTTTTTATTATAAAGGCTGTGTTTATACTTTTGCCTGAAAGTATTATAGTGCCTCCTGTGCGGCCGTTTATGTATGTATATAACCTGAAAGTTTGCAGTCGTCGGCTTCAGCCCCCACTCATATAATGCGGGGGTGTTCGAGAAAACGCGTAGTCACACTTGATCCAACGCCTTAGTCCGTTAAGGAGGTGATAGCGCCGCCAACTGTGCAATTGACCATATAGCTTTAACACTTTCACTTAGCCATAGGAGTTTGACGGTGGGGCTACTATATAGCCCCTGGTACTTTCGCTCATCCGGATATGGTGCGCGATGTACATGACCGAAACCGTCCTTCGTTAATGCGAGGAATCGCGAAGATTCCGCTGGGTCAACGAATGGTTGACCAGTCTCGCGGTCAGATCATGACAACAATTTTCGCTTTCTACTCGTGTGCTCATCCAGATGAACCAGGCACAATCGCAGAGTTCTCCGTGCCACCTTAGCCGATAGAGCGAACGTAAGGTAGCAAAACACAAGAGCCGGGCAAACCCAACATTTGACCAAAGACATGATTCAGATCTGATGCATATAAGGCCAAACTCGCGACACCGAACACTCCCTAGGGTATTCAAACTTTATAATGTGTACTGGGCTGAATAACGCCCTTGATAATGATCCCTGAGTTTCCAGGTATGAGCAATAGTCTGGTGTGACAAAAATGCCGAAAACGCCAGTATCCCTTCTGGTTGTATAAGGTTTCCAGAGGGGAAAAGCAACTAGAGACATTAAAAAGGTTTACACAGGGTCTTAATCTAAAAACAAACCTTTGAGCGGGGCCCTACTGCACGTCTGCGCCTTTATCTCCGTTGTGTCGTATCCTGGAAGGGTGTAGCACGATGATCATGTATAAAAAAAGGAAAAACCCAGGTGAAAGACTTCATGTGAGGAGTTCGTTAATCTGAATGAACCATGAAAATACAATATGTTATTGTATTAATAGGGTCGAGCCAAACTATGGGCTTTTTTGCGAGCAGCCCCTGGCATCTTTTAAGGGGAGATCCCAACTGGGCTGTTACATTTTGGTGGAGCGCCGGACTCGTCTAACTGTGTCCATGGTCTTGACGACCTACCGCTTATTCTGGTTGGAGGGACCGCTCAGTGTTCGGCTGCTAGAGCCGCCACGTATTCTTCCGCGCATAAAGAACGCTCAGATTTCGCTTAATCGTGATGACGCCGCTGCGGACCTGCATCTTAAGTTTAAGGTAGGCGAAAGCGACATCGCTGTTAAAACGAGCAAAGGCCGTTCTTCCGAGTAGTGTGTGATAGCCACTTCGGAATGGAGCGATTTCGAAGGTTAGTTCCTTGCTTCTGAAGTTGTCGGGAGAACCGAATACAACCTCTAGTACTAGAGAGCCCGGACAGTGGGCCTCAACGCCTGGTATCACTCCCTTAAAGGTAGTGTTGCTTAGGCTGATTCTTGACGGGTCTATCCTCATTTTGCAGACAGTGTCCTGGTATATCAGGTTTAGACTACTGTCGCCGTCCATAAGGACTCAGGTGAGATGGTATCCATCAATTATTGGGTCGAGTACCATGGCAGCCGATCCTCCGTGCCGGATACTAGTCGAATGATCCCTGCGATCAAAGGTGATCGGGCAGGCCGACCAGGGATTGAATTTGGGGGCGACGGGCTCCACAGCAGATACGTCTTGAGTGCGCGCTTATGCCTACTTTTGGAATGTGAGTTATGAGATCATATTCACTGCTTTAACTTCCGTGGGAATTTTTCTCGTCCTCCGTTGTTCGGTCAAGCGAGGCTCATCCTCGTCTTCACTTGGCGTCTCCCTCCCCTTGTGTTCGGCGTTTAGCTTGCCGGCTTGCTTGAAAACCCAACATTCTCTATGGGTGTGATTTGCAGGTTTTTCGGGGGTGTCGTGAATCTGACATAGTTTGTCTAGAATCCTGTTTAGGCTGGACGGTCCATCTCTGCTCCATTTAAATGGCTTCTTCTGTTGACCGGGTCGAGAGCCCCTGAATCCGGCATTGATCGTCGTATTCTCTGGGCTGCCAACCTTGTTTTGATGCTTGTTTTTGTTGCGTCATGACTTCCCGTTGCCATCCCTGACTTTGGATGTGCCTGGGTCACTGGTGCCGCTACGGGCCAGCCAGCTGTCCTCGCCCACGCAAAAGCGGGTCATAAGGCTTGTTAAGGCTGCCATTGTCCTCGACTTTTCTTGGCCGAGGTGTCTGGCAAGCCATTCGTCCCGGATACTGTGTTTGAAGGCCGCTAAGGCTTCGGCGTCCGGGCAATCGACTATTTGATTCTTTCTTAACAAGAAATCTGTTCCAGAGTTTTTGGGCTGACTCTCCGGGCTGTTGAATTATATGACTTAGGTCGTCTGCATCCGGAGGTCGGGCATAGGTCCCTTGAAAATTGGCCCTAAACGCATCCTCAAGTTCTCCCCAACTTCCAATTGAGTTTTCAGGAAGGCTTTTCAACCAGTGCCGAGCTGGTCCTTTCAATTTGAGGGGTAGGTATTTAATGGCGTGGAGATCATCTCCGTGAGCCATGTGGATATGAAGTATAAAGTCCTCAATCCAGACCCCAGGGTCTGTCATTCCGTCGTATGCCTCTATATTCACGGGTTTAAATCCTTCCGAAAATTCATGGTCCAACACCTCATCGGTGAAGCACAGGGGGTGTGCGGCACCCCTGTATTTGGACGTGTCATGGCATGCTGTCGACGGTTGTTGTGTTCGGTGCTGATTCCTAGCTGGTATTCGATCAATGTGATCATTTTGGTAGCTTTGATCCTGTGCTTATCGAAAGCTAGGATCTGGCCAAAACGATAGATGGATCTGGCCATACCGGACTTTTTGTCCAGGAGCTCACGTAAATCATGTGCTGACTTGTATGCGGCATCATTAGCCGTCTTGTCACGGCCACGGGGTGGTTAGTCGGGCTTATTGGTCGTTTTCGGCTGAATGGGCTCTATGGCCTCGTTATCAAATTCTGGCAGCAGCTTGCGCTTTGGATAGCTCTTTGTGTGACGATCGCCGCCGTATTTTCCTTCTGTGTCGAGCACTTTGTTCCACCTGCGGTTGAGTGTATCCTGTGCGGCCTTAAGCCTTTGCTTCTGCTTCTTTAGGCTCCTCGCGGTGGCAATAAGCCTTCTGTGGAGGTTCTCTTGTTCCAAGAGTTTTTCTGGGATGATGAGTGTGTCATCGTCCGGGCTGTTCTCCTCTCCGGAGACAGGTTGGTGAAATTTACCCTCGGGATCGGCGTCATATGACGTCGGCTCCGGACTATGTTCATTGTCCTCTGGCTCATCCTGCTCCATTGCTGGGTCCATGGGGTCATCGTTTCCTTTGGAGTCAACCGGGGAATTATTATTTCTTGCGCTGTTGTCGTTGTTTTTACTGTGGCGGGATTTAGAGCGGGGCCTTCGACGCCGCTTTGGTGGCTTATCGAGGGGGAGTATCCTTTGTTGCATCACCACCATTGCCTTCCTTTGGTGTGTCCACCATGTATATATCGTATGATGAGGTGGCAGTCCACCGCCCTGTGGGCGGTGGTTCCTGTTCTTCTCCTGCATGGTCGTAAATACCGTCGATGTTTTCGGAGTCGAAATCGAGCGCGCCGTTTAGGTCATCGACAATGGCTATGAAGTGGGTGGTGGGTGGGGAACGAATTTCGTCGTCGTCCGTGTCCCACTCGAGCCGGACATAGTTCATCCAAGATTCTCCCGACAAGGAAAGAGACCTTACTGAGTTTAGCACGTCACCCAAGGGCGAGTGTTGAAAAGTGTCCGCGGCGGTGAATTCCATGACCGGTGCCCAATCAGATTCGATAGGCACGGACGCACGCGGTTCGGATCCTGTAGCCGGAGACGAGTCCGAGGGTCCGATGACACCACCCACACAAGAGGTGGGATCAGTGTTCGGCTCCGTGGCGGGGTCCATCCACCCGTCCTCGGAAGGCACGATCTGCTCCGGATTGATTCCCGGCGCCGCCGCAGGCGTGATCTCCCGAATACAGTCTGATGGCAGATCAAAGTCATGCCCATCGTAACCGTTCGGTGCACCTGACATGGGCTCGAATCCGTCGAAGATCAAGTCTCCGCGGATGTCGGCATTATAGTTCAAGCTTCCAAACCTGACCTGATGGCCAGGGGTGTAGCTATTGATCTGCTCCAAATGGCCAAGCGAGTTGGCCCGCAGTACGAAACCGCCGAATACGAAGATCTGTCCGGGAAGGAAAACCTCCCCCTGGACTGTGTCGTTGAAGATGATTGAAGGAGCCATCAAGACTTATCGCGACGACACAGTGAAACTCTCAATGAAAGCACCAATGTCGGTGTCAAAACCGGCGGATCTCGGGTAGGGGGTCCCGAACTATGCGTCTATGGCTAATGGTAACAGGAGGCAGGGGACACGATGTTTTACCCAGGTTCGGGCCCTCTCGATGGTGGTAATACCCTACTTCCTGCTTGCTTGATCTTGATGATATGAGTATTGCGAGAGTTGATCTACCACGAGATCGTAGAGGATAAACCCTAGAAGCTAGCCTATGATTCTGATTGTTATTGTCCTACGGACTAAACCCTCTGGTTTATATAGATACCGGAGGGGGGTAGGGTTACACAGAGTCGGTTATAGAGAAGGAGATCTACATATCCGAATTGCCAAGCTTGCCTTCCATGCAAAGGAGAGTCCCATCCGGACACGGGACGAAGTCCTCAATCTTGTATCTTCATAGTCCAACAGTCCAGCTGTCCGAGGACCCCCTAATCCAGGACTCCCTCACCCTCCCCGCCAATATCCGTCACCGGACGGAGCCATCAGCGCCCAAGTTCGCCTCCTCCTCCTCCGTGCGCATGGGCTCGGTTCTTAGCGCCCTTGCCGGGGACTCCCCTCGGGGCGGCGTGGTTGATGGGGGCAGCGCGTTGGGGGTGGCCCTCGGCGGCTCCCCCTGCTACCGTCCTCCTCCTGCAGCCACAACAAGGTCAGTGCCAAGAGATCGTACCCCCAACACACGTTGATGAGGAGTGAGTGGTGAACGCACGCTATGGGCTAAGACGGGGGCTGCGCCGGGGGCTGCTGTCCGGGCTGATCTCCACCACTGGCGTGCGCGAAGCGTCCGCCGGGGGCTGGTCGCCCGCCGACGCCCTGGCCCTCTTCGCCACCCTCTGGGTCAGCGTCTTCCTGTCCCTGCGAAGATGAAAATGAGTCAAGAAAGGCGGCGCGGTTTGAAAGGACGGAGATGACGAAGGGCAGATACTTACTCGTCCCCCGCTTCTTCACCCGCCGCCTTCCTCTTCCTCCTTGGGCTGAGAGACCCAAAATCAAAGATGACCTCCATGCCAACATCTTCAGGAGGAGGGGAAGGGAATGGAGTCCGGCATCGCTTGGACGAAGAAGAGGCGGTCGCTTTCTTCTTCGCCACCATGGTCTTTGCCACCTTCTTCGCTTTCGCGGCCCTCGTCTGGCACGCGGACTCCCCCTGGGCCTCTTGCCGCAGTTCGGTCCTGCCGGGTCGGACCGGCTCGCCAGAGCTAGCCCAGCGCAGGATGCGCCTTTTTCCCGTGGCCGGAGGGTTGTCAGCCTCGGCCTCTTCCTCGGTCGACTCCACAACTGCAACCTCGACAAGGGGGGCCTCGGTGTTGACACCGCTGGCCTCCCCGGTAGACCTCGCCCACTGGGCGAGCTCCTTCTCCTCCGCAGTCGTGTCGGCCTCGTCCTCCATGCCGCCAGCGCTGCCGGCCTCCTTGGCAAGATCCATCTCTGCCACCCTGGCGGTGATGTAGTCCAGCTCCGCCTGGGTGGTGTCCTGGATGAGCAGCGGCTCATCATGGTCATAGCCCTCCGACAAGTGGTCGAAGAACTCTTGCACTTCGCGTGTCGGGGGCTCGGCCTAGGACGGGTCGAGGCCGTGCACGTTGAAGACCGGCATCATGTCGAGGATGGTGGACTGGCAAGAGTTGTTGTTCAGTGGGACCACTCCCGCCGGCAACCCAAACAGGGGCCCCTTGACGGCCTTGCCGGCCTTCGCGGCCCTGCCGGTCCTCTCCATCCTGCCGGCGCTGTACACGTCGAGCTGGAAAAGCCTTTGGCAGAAATAGGCGTGCCCCATCACCATGAAGTTATACTTCAGGCCAGGGTGGAGCCTCATGATGTCGGCCGCATTCCTGAAGTCCCGGGCCGACCTGCCCTTGTTATGCAGTGAGGCGATTCGGCGGCGGATGTAGTTCGCCTCGATCATCTCAAGGGTGAGCCTGGCCGTGGTGAGGCGATGGATCCTGGTGGTGGCGATGATAGCTTCTCGTCATCGGCGTCGAGGTCGCTCCAGTCCCCTCGGCGGGTCGGCGGGCTCTGACGAACCCGACAGAACTCCGGCGGGTTCTTCTCCTCGATCCAGCACCACCGTTCCCGCCACTCCTCCCACCTCTCCTTCTGGGCACCCTCCGAATATGTGCCATTTTCTTGGACCCTCGGGATCCAGGAGATGCTCCCGGAGAGGGCGGCCCCCTGGTTGGAGGCGAGGGTAGAAGTAGTGGCGGAAGAGCGCCGTGCTGGGAAGCACCCCGGCGAAGCCCTCACAGAGGTGGGCAAAGAAAGCCAAGCACGCCACGGCGTTCAGCATGAGATCCAAAAGACGGAAGCCGAAGGTGCGCATGACGTCGTTGAAGAAGTCAGAGAGAGGGGGGCAGAGCCCGCAGGAGAAGAAATCGACGAAAAATGGGTACCGATTTGGGCCGGCCTTGGCGCAATCGGCAGGGATGATGCGCGTGGAAGGGTGCCCCGTTGTCTTCCTTCCCCACAGGGGCAAGAAGAAGTCCTTGAGGTGGACCCCATCAACCGTCGACGGGGAGAAGTAGGCGAACTACACCCACCGCACCGCCGCCTCACTCTCCGGCGCCTCCCTCTCCCCGGCATCCTTGACCACCCCCTTACCCATGTTGGTTTTGGGCGCCATGGTGGCTGGAAGGAGGCGAAGGATTAAGAGCAATGGGGGCACATAGGCGACGGGCAAGAGCTTGAGGAGGAAGAAGATAGAGACGGCGGTTCCGAGGTTGGAGAAGTCACAAAGTGTAAATGAGCAGCGCGCCTGCTGTTATTCCTTTTTATGGGAAAGGCGCGCCTCTTTACCATTTACTGCGACATGACGCCTGTTGCAACAGGTGCCCCACGCATGACCCCCACGTCACGCATGACCCTCCATGTCGCGCGTTCAACGCGGGTCATGGGGAAGCGAGAATGACAAAAAGTTATCATGCGAAATCGGCCCACCTGCCACAAGACCGCTCTGGCCTAGCCCAACAACACGTCGCGCTTATGTGTGGCCCAGGCCCGGGGCTCCCGTCAGTGTACAAAAGTAGGGGCTCTCCTTAATACCCCTTTACTTGTGCACAGGCAGTCAAAGCCGCGCCCACGGTCACACTTAGCCGGGCAGAGGAGGGAAGCCAAAGCCACAAGACAATCAAAGCAACGCCAAGACAGAGACACAAAGAGAAAGAGGGCGAGGCAGACTCCCCCGGCAAGAGCCTTGCCGGGGCAGCCTCCGCAGCCCTGGCATTAGCCTTGCCGGGGCAAATTGCCCAACGCCAGCGCAGCGCTCCACCCTCGAGCCCCAGGGTTCCAACGCCATCAACCACACTGGGACCAAGGCTCAGGAGGCACCTCCGCGATGGCATGCAGATCTTCATAAAGATCATAAGCATGCAAGATCAGATGAGGACCAGAAGACGACGATCCTCGGCAAGATCCTTGCCATGGAAATCCACGAGACCTCCGGCAAGATCCTTGCCGGGGACGACCGCGGTGCCACGGCAAGACCCTTGCCGGGGCCCTGGCAAGACCCTTGCCGAGGACATCAGCGGGGCCGCAGCCAGGCCCGCACCTGCCAAGACTCCACCGCCGTTCCCATGCAGCTGCCAGCCCAGCTAGCCAGGCGAGCACCTGCGTGGTGACATGCGGCCACTAGACCAGATCAGCAAGCATCTGCGTGGTGGCATGCAGATCTTCGTGAAGACACTGCCACCGTACCAGCTCAGCAGCCTACCAGCCTACATGGCGCCGCACGCCTAGTTGGCCAGGACGCGTGTCGAAGCAAGGCGAGGCGGCGACGGACGGGACGGGCTTCGCTACCATCCCCGATAAAGCAAGGGGACACCTAAGGGGCACATTTAATGCGTTTTGTCCCATAATGACAGGCGATAAGCTCAGCTATTGTACACTTTCCACCTCCTGTGTGCCACTGTGGCGTCCCCTTTTTCCTATAAAAGGAGGCCCGAGGCATACTGGAGAGGGATTCGGCTTTTTGGACTACGCACGCGCCGTAGCTAGTTCAAGAACACAAGAACATTCAAATATACACCAAAGCATGACTAGGGTATTACGCGTCCTCGCGGCCCGAACCTGGGTAAACGATCCTTGTGCTGGCTCCTAGACCCGCTCTTTCCACAACCTCGCGCTCGCCGACCGTAGTAGGGATTCCAGTGATCTCATAGGTGTCGTTCCCACCAACACGTTTCCCCATGTCAATTCTATCAACATAATAATTCAAAACAATGTTCTTCTAACATGCATAACTCAACATTATTTGGAGCCACACCATATGAAATATGATTCTAGACACAGAACCAAGTTTGAACACAACTAATGTTTCAAATTACCAATGTGTTCATTGACCAAGAAGCAAAATCTCACTATTTAAACAAGAATTATTTGATACTAAAATGAGGGTGTGCAAACTGTGATGCTATAACTATGGAGAAAAGTTGAGATGGGCTGTCTTGACTGGTTTAGAATGAAGCAGGGTCCACCCTAAAAATCAGGGGGCAAGATTAGTTAGGGGAGAGGGGTTAGTCCATTAAACTCTGTAAAAATCCTTCGTAAGACTAGCATTTTTGGTGTGCAAATCATCAAACACCTTGGGAACGGAAGAAGACGACAATCGGTCAGGCGAGGTCCCATGATGATCACGCACGGGAGGAGGCCGGCTGGAGTGGAGAGGGTTGACGGGCGGTTGCCGACATTTAGAGGAATCCACATATGGGATAAGGAAGCCGTTGGGGATATAACTATTAGGTATGACCCGCCTAGGAGGGGCCGGGTCATACCACTGGCGGTTCATAATGAGAACGCCCAAGAAGATGTTGAAGATGGCGGTTCATGAAGCAAGCTTACTGAAGGCCCAAGACCCGGAGGAGACTTGAGACCCACATGCATAAACCCCCATATGTTTAACTTGTATGTTAAGGAAAGTTTAATTATGTCACCGAGCCGGACACGTTGTGTATGAGCCTGCCGGGACTCTATAAGCTGCCGGGCATCAGCCTGTGTATATAAAGGGCTGACCCGGCGGCGGGTTAGGGCAAGAAAACAACAAGTAGAGAACTAGGTCAAGCGTATTCGCTCCCTGTTAATTGATACCCAAGCAATACAACCTAAAGCAGGAGTAGGCCTTTACCTAGTTGCGAGGGGCCGAACCTAGGTAAAACTCTCCGTGTCCCTTGTCCTGTTTTAACCCCTTCAAGCTAACATTGTGATGGATCCACACCTAAGTCCTCATGCTAGGGCATCTATCGTGGCAATTCCACGACAGTTGGCGCCCACCATGGGGCCAGCGCACGGTGGTTTCGAGTTCTTGAAGGGCAGCTTCGCAGGGCTCAAAGGATATGTTGTGGGCCGGATGACTAAGAGTCGTCCCGACAAGCTCTACATCGATGATGCGGGTTGGGGCCCCGAGGCCGGCACAGTCGAGTACGGGTACCGGGTCCCCTTCGGCAGAATTCATGTCTTCATCGGCAAGATTGACGAGTCGGAAGCTGAGCCAGACACCTGCACCGACATCGTCGAGACGGCTCAGCGCGCGCGACCCACCAAGGTTCAAGCCGCCCCGAAACATGTCTTTGTTGGCTTTACTCAAGCAGTAGATCTGGAAGGAGGACCTGTATCCGGTGGTGAGACAACCGTCTATTCAGGCGATGAGTCCTCAACTGGCGAGACCAATTCCATGTATCAAGTTCAGGATGATGGGCTTGGGGGTTGTTCCAATGGTGACAGTATTCCGGACCCCTACGAGCCGCCAAGCCGGGTTACGATCTTCATGGACAGTACACAGCCAAAGCAGAATTCTTCAACTGTGGCAGCAATGATCTCTGGTTCAGCAACGACAACGGCAGCCGGGGCAGGAGGCCCTGTGCGCCCACCGGCTCAGGTTTTATCTGATCTGTTGGAGGCTCTGGCGACGTTGTTAATGGCAGAGGTAACCCCGGAGAACCAAACACAACATAAGGAGGACGTTGCAAAGTTACGTGATGAGGTAGCCCAAGCCAAGGAGGATCTAAACGTTGAGAACACCCGGATAGCAACGGAGTGAGCCGCCTTGGAGAGGGAGTCAGAACGGCTCCAAGCAGAGAACTTTCGCTTGAGCTTGGACCGGGACACATCAAACGTTGTCTTTAACAGAAGGCATGTGAGTCGGTTACCCCCGTTTTACGATGCGAGGAACCTTTTCAACACGCCTCGGGCAGGAACTAGTAACCCGCATGGTGTGCATCGAGCCATTGAGGCGCCGGTGGCTGGAGAACCGGTTCAGCCACGTTCTATAGACCCCCCACGTTTGAATTTGACCCCTCCTCAGCATGTTCCGATGCCCCTGGGTCACTATTCTAATCCTCTTGATAGCATGATAGCTGCGGCTACTCGATTGGCGGCTCTCCGGTTCAGGATGAGTCACCAGCGGTGATGGAAATACGGCGAGCCGGAGAGCTTCTTCAAATGGTTGTGGCTCAAAAGGCGGCTTATTCACACAGTCGTGATCGGATTCATTCAATCCCACGTCCAAGCCGGAGCTACAACAAACACATTGATGAGCCGACTGTATCAAGCAGCGAGCGGCACCGAAATCAACCTCATAGGCCTGACCCGCCACGTGCTGGTAATGATGCTCAGGCTTTGGTGGACTAGGGCAGAGTGCGATGTGAGGCTAAGCTGGCGGCTCAGTTGGCGGCTCAACAACAATATCCGGTTTATCCGTCTGGAGGCAAAAGTGACCTCTAGAACTTTGGGTGTACCATGTTTAGTGTCGGCTCTCCACAACGAGCACTTGCCTAAGGATTTCAAGGGCCCCCGAAAGGTGCCTAACTACACGGCGGATCAGCCCCCATAGGCTTGGATTGAAAGCTATGAGATGGCTATGGAGATGTTGGATGTTAGTGTTGCTGCATGTGCTAAGTATTTCACAATGATGTTGGATGGGCCGGCTCGTACTTGGTTGAAAGGGTTGCCTGCTAACTCCATTGGATCATGGGCAGAGTTGAAAGGGCGATTTATTCAAAATTCTAAAGACACATGCAAGCAGCCTATGTCAATTCTGGATTTGGACTCTTGTGTCCAGGGTGAAAGCGAGTCAACAACCAATTGGGTGCGTCAGATCTCAGCTGTTATACACTCATCGAACAGTATCAATGCCGATTCAGTAGTCCTGATGTTGGAGAAGAATTGCCATTTTCTTCCCCTTAAGTAGAAATTGGGGCGGCTTAAACGCAATTGCAATGATATGGGGGAGCTCATGGCGGCTCTCGTCAAGTATGCGGACTCTGATAGCACTAAAGACCCTGAGTCTGATGAGGAGAAGACTAAGGGAATAAGAGTGGCAATGCAAAGGGACAACATAACACGGCGGGTCAATGTGGCAATGGTAAGCGCAAAGCCGACAACGGTTTAGACTCTATGGCTAACACCAATACACAGAGTAATAACTAGCATCGTAAGGGGAGAGCGCCAGCCCCCCGGTTTGGAGGGTCGAAGTTCAACCTTGAGGCCATGATGAATCAGCCTTGCCCAAAGCACGGAACCCACGACAAGCCAGCTAGTCATCTGTGGAAGGATTGCTTCATCATGAGGGAGTATGGAAACGCTAATTTTTTTCCAGAATAATCATGGCCCGCATGGCGGTTCAGGATCCAGCTCTCATGGACCTAGGTTTGGAGGTGGTGGTTCAAGCTCTGGCTTTCAGGGCCAAGGCAACCAAGGTGGTTTTAATCAGCAATCTGGCCAAGGGAATCATCAGCAGTAGTCTGGTTATTAGAACAATCCAAAGCAGCTGAATAGTGGTCAATATATCATGTGTTCACCACAAGTCTGTGCAAGCGAGACCAGAAAATCCATAAGCGGGCGATGAACTCAGTTGAGCCGGCAGAACCTTGTTATTTGAGGTGGTTTGAGCAGCCTATTGTATGGAGCCGGGAGGATCACCTGCCCCGGGTTGACAATCCAGGTCAGTTGGAATTGGTGGTTTCTCCTCAGGTAGGAGGGTATATGCTTACAAAGGTGCTCATGGATGAGGGCAGTAGCATCTATATCCTTTACTATGAGACTTTTCGTCGTATGAATTTGACTGAAAAGGATCTTATGACGTCTTTTACTGTTTTCCATGGGGTGGTGCCTGGTAAGTCAGCGTATCCAGTGGGTAAGATAGCCCTGGAGGTGGCCTTTTGAGATGACCATGATTCTAGAGCTGAGAAATTGACCTTTGAGGTGGTTAAGATCAAGAGCCCGTACCATGCTTTGTTCGGGCGGCCGGCATACGCCAAGTTTATGGCGCAGCCGTGTTATGTTTATTTGCAGCTTAAAGTGACGGGCCATAAGGGCACTGAGGGAGTCCTAAATTAGGGGGTGTCCGGATAGCCGAACTATCACCGTTGGCCGGACTCCTGGACTATGAAGATACAAGATTGAAGACTTCGTCCCGTGTCCGGATGGGACTTTCCTTGGCGTGGAAGGCAAGCTTGGTGATACGGATATGTAGATCTCCTACCATTGTAACCGACTCAGGTAACCCTAACCCTATCCGTGTCTATATAAACCGAAGGGTTTTAGTCCGTGAGGACTAACAACAATCATACCATAGGCTAGCTTCTAGGGTTTAGCCTCTTCGATCTCGTGGTAGATCCACTCGTGTGTACTACCCATATCATCAATAATAATCAAGAAGGAGTAGGGTTTTACCTCCATCGAGAGGGCCCGAACCTGGGTAAAAACATCGTGTCCCTTGTCTCCTCGTTACCATCCGCCAGACGCATTCGGGACCCCCACCGAGATCCGCCGGTTTTGACACCGACATTGGTGCTTTCATTGAGAGTTCCTCTGTGTCGTCATCCTTAGGCCCGATGGCTCCTTCGATCATTAACGACGACGAGGTCCAGGGTGAGACTTTTCTCCCCGGACAGATCTTCGTGTTCGGCGGCTTTGCACTGCGGGCCAATTCACTTGGCCATCTGGAGCAGATCGAAAGCTAAGCCCCTAGCCATCAGGCCAGATTTGGGAGTTTGAACTACACGACCGACATCCGCAGAGACTTGATCTTCGACGGATTCAAGCCACAGCCAAAGCGTGTCAAGATTGCCTCAATGGGCACGATCTCGCTCGCCGCCAACAAAGGCCCTCGAAGTCGCATTTGTCCGGCCCGACTCTTAGCTCGGAGCAGACTCCACCGATCGAGGACGAGTGGTTGACACCGCCCGGGGCTACGATCTCTATGGCGATTTAGCCAACTCCATCCTCGTCTCATGCGAAGACCGTGACTCCAAGGTGCCGGACTCCTTTCCGGACCAACCTCCCGCTGCCCGCCAATCGAATCCGATTGGGCGCGGTCATGGAGTTCATCGTCATGACATCTTTCAAAGACTCGCCTTTGGCGACATCCTGAATTCACTAAAGTCTCTCTTTATCAGAGAGCCCTGGCCGGACTACGGTCGAAGGTTGGGATGCGACGACTTAAGAAATTCAACGCCCACCCACCACCCACTTTGTAGCCACCGCCAATGATTAAACCTACATGCTCGACTTCGACCAAGACATCGACGGTATGGACGACGATGCTAGAGACGACTCAAGAACCAGCGCCATGTGGCACCGGAAGGCCACCTCGCCATACGACATATACATGGTGGACATCCCAAAAGATGGGAACGGCGATGGAACAACGGAGGATGACCCTCCAAGAAGAAGCCTGCGCGGCGCCGGGCGCCGCAGTAAATCCCGCCACAAGAAAACGGTGATTCCGCACGGAAGATAATAACACACCTGACAAAGGTCGAAGACAACCCCTCCAGCAGATTCAGACAGAGGAGGGAGAAGCCATCCTCATGATAGAGCGGCAGATGGGAGGTGGAGGACGATAATTATATGCCTCCTCCCAAGATGAGGCAAGCCTCGACGACCATTTAATTTGTCGTGCTCGAGGACCCCGCCAACAGAGCGCTTTCAAACGCAGGGCTTATGGCCACGGCAAGCAGCCTCAAAAAAAGCAGCCGCAGCATCGAGCTGACCAAGACTTGCTAATGACAGATGGATCAAGTCCTTGCAGCCAAGAGTACGAACTCGAACGCCTCCAAGAGATACCCAAAATGCAGGCTGCTGCCCCAATTAGAGGAAGCAGCACCCAAACCTACATCACCAACAAGATGATGCGGGTCGACCGCCACCCTGCGGGTCATGACAGAGAGGCCTTTAGACCCTCCATTCAAGCCGCACTCGTGCCTCTCAGAAAGTACCAAGGCACGGGAAACGCGCTGCACTGCGAGACATATTGGAGGACAAGGCAAGGCAAACAAGATCGATCCACGGATCGCGGGCGCCCATGACACGTGATGATAATCGCCACGCCGGATACAAAGAACTCCGCCGGGCCAACACAAGAGACAAAGCTCATTTGAGCTGCGTCGTGATATAGCCTAATACAGAGGCGCCAGACACCCAAAGATGCTTCACATACGGTGATGGATCATCAAATCCCCGAGGGTTTCGCACCGTAAACATTGAATCATACGATGGCACAACAGATCCTGCGGTTTGGATCGAGGACTACCTCCTCCATATTCACATGGCCCGCGGTGATGATCTACACGCCATCAAATACCTCCCACCAAGCTTAAAGGACCAGTTCGGCATTGGCTTAACAGCTTGCCAAAGATAATCAATTGGTTGTTGGGAGGACCCGAAGCCGCATTCCTTGATAACTTCCAGGCACATATGTGTGACCACCACGACGGCGACATGACCTCAGCCACATAATTCAGCAGCCGTAAGAATCGCCGACAACTCGACACGGTTCCTAACCAAGAAAAATCAAATTGTTGATCGTCCGGATGCAGAGGCCCTTGCAGCCTTCAAACTTAACATCCACGATTTAGCGGCTTGCCCGCACCTAGGACAGAAAAGCCGAATCCATGGCAGCCCTCACAACGCCATGACCCGATTTTGCGCGGAGAGGACAGCTGGCTAGCTCAGAGTAACAACTTGACCAAAACCCTCGTAGTTCGGATACCAAGCACAGAATGGCAGGTCGCGTACGCAACAAGCACAAGCGCCTCATTAACGGTGATAAT
The DNA here is from genome assembly GCA_021605205.1 of Aegilops longissima. Classification (NCBI taxonomy): domain Eukaryota; kingdom Viridiplantae; phylum Streptophyta; class Magnoliopsida; order Poales; family Poaceae; genus Aegilops; species Aegilops longissima. The sequence goes on along the minus strand of CM038679.1, from coordinate 31,389,407 downwards.
GTTGAGGATACGACAAGTCAATGCCGGATTCAGAGGCTCTAAACCCGTCACGGAAAAAGCCGCTCAAAAGAAATACTCAGGTCTGGCCCAATCTGGACCGAATACTGATCGCTCGTGCAAATACATGGCACCCCAAAAACCAGCCAACCACACCAACAGGGATTGTTGGGTCTTCAAACAGCGAGCAAGTTAAATGCCGAACTCAATGACAAGGGGCTGCATAGCGATGACGAGGAGGAGCCCCGCCACGAACAATAGAGGATGAAGGGTTTCCCCACAAGTGCGGACGGTGAACATGATATACGCAACCCACATACCCAAAGGGAGCGGAAGCGGCGCTAAGGACGATATGCGATGGAGCCACGCCCCTAAAGTTCAACCCATGGTCCTCCCGCCCATCACCTTTGATCAAGGGACCACCCCACTAGCATCCGCCACGGCGGATTCACGCATTGGTTCTTGACCCAATCATTGACGGATTTCACCTCACTAGAGTCCTCGATGGACGGCGGTAGCAGCCTGAACCTGCTCTATCGGGATACAATGCGCAAAATGGGCATAGACCCTCAAGGATTAAACCCACAAAGACGACCTTTAAAGGCGCCATACCAGGTGTATAGGCCAATTGTACAGGCTCGCCACACAAGTGGTCTTCGGATCCCGGATAACTTCCAAGCGAGGAGTTAATCTTCGACATAGTCCCGCTCATACGGCTATCACGCATCGCTTGGACGAACCGTGACGGCAAAGTTCAATGTGGTGCCGCACCACGCATACCTCAAGCTCAAGATGCCAGCCCTCGAGGAGTAATCACGGTCAATGGAACACCGACCGCCTTCTCCGAACGGAGGAGCATACGGCGGCCCTCGTGGCGGAGGTGCAAAGCAGCTCTCACAGCAATTCTCGAGTCCGCTATTAAACGTCCGGACACCGTCAAGCGCGCCCGAGTAACCTACAACAAGACCGCCTGGCGCGATTTGAGCATCGCCAGAGTAATCCGCCCCAACCCCAGCCCTCGCGAAATTGGCGGTTAGTCCCACGCGTACATAACTACGCCTTGAGATACCATGGGCATAAGGGAGGGCACGACCACGGCACGCCTGCACGCGGCTCAACCGCACCAGGGCCCCGATGGCGTCATTCCTTTTTTCTTCTTTCTCTTACTTTGTGACTCCGCTTTCCGAAGCCCCGCCCGCACTAGAATTGTCGAACTCACGATGCAACAGCCAGGGAAGCAGAAAAGCTACGTCGAGTGTCCAGGTGGTCTCCACTACGAGCATTATTAGTTTTTTACATACCATCCCATAGCTTACCCCTGGAGGGGGACATGTTAAATAGTCCCATCCCTTGCTTATCGCACTATTTGTATCGTTCGCTTTCATTGCAGTAGATTTTTTAATAAACAATACATAGCTTTTGCCTATTATTGCACTCCTTTCTTTATATATATATATATATATATATATATATATATATATATATATATATATATATATATATATATATATATATATATATATATATGTTCATTCATGACATGTTGCACCTGCACACTTTGGTACGGCTAATACACCAGGGCTTAAGTACCCCAAAAATATGGTGTGATAAGTCCGAACACTTTCACAAGTGCGGCACTCAACTTAAAGCATTATATGCATCGGCTCAATCATGTCTTGGGTCAATAGTTGGGTTTGCCCTGCTCCCATGTTTTGGTACCTTACGCCCGCTTATCGGCTAAGGTAGCGCTGGGAGAACCACCGTGATTGTGCCCCTCGTTGAGCTGGGTTGAGCACCTCGCTGGAGAAAGCTAAAACTGACCGTCATGATAGGGCGAGAGCCGGTCGCTGTTCGAGAGGTTTTTTCGGTCCCTAAAGACTTATGCCGCTTAGAGCGAGGAGTCGGCATTGTCCGCCAAAGGCCGATAGCGCCTCAACTCGGTCTTCCGAATACTAGGGCTTCACCAAATTTAAAATTATAGAATTCTATGGCTAAGTGAGAGTGTTCAAGCACTATAGTCCGTTGCCTTGTTCGCTATGCTGAGCGCCTCAAGGACCCAAGAATGGGAACAAGAGCGCCAAGTTTATCCCAACACCCCAAAGACTGTGGCATGGGGGCTGAAGCCAACGACTTGCCATCTCTCAAATTTGATAAACGGCCGCATGTAAGGTAATATTTTAAATTCACAAGAGTTTCTTAGCGCATATGAACAAGTTTTCAGCCTACAGGATAACAAATGCGAGTCTATTCAAAAATTACATCTTTGGAGCATTCACCCGCTATAAGGCGGGCACCCTTCATGACGCCCTCATAGTACATTTCGGGCTTATGATGCTCCTTGCCCTTCGGTGGCCCGTCCGTCACAAGCTTCTCAAAGATCCAGCTTGCCCCAAAGGCACTTTAGCACGGGCAAGGCCCGTCGGGCACCTTCAATGCAAACGGAGCGCTTGATGACTTCAATCCATGGACAAAGGCCCACCACCACCGACTAGCCCGAAGTAGCTCCTGTGCATAGCTTCCAATGGCCACGGTCAATTATGAGGCCCTTCATGGCCTGTTCGGCGACCTTGTGGAGCTCGACCAGCCGCTTCACTGGTCGTCAGGCACGGATGTCCGCCCAAAGATATCGAGACAGAACACCTTTTCCGCCGAAGCCCTCCTTGGCGCTGTAGAACGCGGCAGATCGTATACACTATGGGGCAGATCTGTGAATGCTCCCGGAGAGCTCCGGATTCGGGTAAGTAATAGGTAATTCACTTTCACATGCTTGCTTTGCATAAATAATGCCTTACCCGCCTATATCTTCTTTAATGATTCAATTTCTTAGAGGGCTTTTTGGGCTTCGCCTTAGCGGCTTTGGCACTCTCAAGAGCCCAGGCGAGCTCGGACTCGAAGTTCGAGTCACGCCCAAACTCGTGTTTTTCCACGAGCCCGGAGCTCTTGCCGCACCTCCGCCACCCGCGCCTCGCTTCTCTCGCTCGGTGCGCCCATGTCGCTGAGCTTTCAGCCGCGGACACCGCTTCCTTCGTGGTCGCCACTGCTCGTGGCCCCTACAATACCCATGTTAGTCCTGTCATTTTGCAACCAAATCCTTTCTATAAGGTATTTCTTTAATAAGGTATTACTTACCTTCCTTGTCCTCGAGCTGCTTGGCAAGGCCGAGCTGCTCTCGACCGCCGAGGCTCGCTTCAATGCATTGACCTCCGCAGCAAGGCGGGCAGAGGTCAAGAGCAGAGCCTGCATTCCCATATTGACATACTTATGTTAGACTCCACAGATATCTTTTAGATCCTCATCCGCTTTTCTTTCCTAACACCGAACTAAGCATCGTGGGCTACCGCTCTATGCGGTAATATTTTTACATATTCTAAACTTACCTCAAAGCCCGTTAGAAGGCTGGTACAAGCACCAGCCCGCCTTGGCGGATCGAACTTTCTCGATCACCACACTCATAATAAAGGCAAAGGTTTCGTCGATGGAGGCGCCTAAGCACCTCCAAAAGCTATCCGCGCCCCGGATGGACGGAGGTCACCGTGTCGCAGTCTCGCCTCTTCTTATGAAGGGGCCGCTTGCCGGACTTTGGAACCACTGAAGGTTCCGGTACAGAGTCCGGCACAGGGCCGGACTTAGAGCCCTCTCGGGTCTCGCCTCCTTTGTGCCCAGAGTCCGGGAGGTCGCCTTGCGGCGCCTCCGGGACCACCTCCTCCTGGCTGGGCCCTTTGGGACTCCACCGCGGTGTCGTCGGCGACACGAGGAGAGGAGGCGGTCGGAAGTGAAGTGCTATTCACATCCGAAGAATCCAGGGAGCCGCTCGACGAAGCGGCGAGCTCGTCCTTGGGCGGGCTACATGTTCATATTCAGCGTTAGAAGACACTATGTGACAAATAAAAAGTCATGAACTATTTCGGAGTGCGGACACTTACGATCTCGCCAGGGGCTTGGCCCTTGGTGGCCACTCCTCCTCCTCGTTGTCGGCGTTGCAGGAGAAGCACGAGGAAGGGTCCTTCCTTTGACCCTCCGCCTCCCGGCCGGGCGGCTCGCTTTTTCTCTCTCTCACCGGGAGAGGCTTTTTCCTCCTCCTCGCCCTCGGGGAGGATTCCGCCTGTAATCGCTTCGGGCGATGAGTCCGACAACACTGGCGCCGGAGCTCCTTCGAGTTCCCATGGCCTTCTTTCTGGTTTTTTCTCCGCACCACGTGAGGCGCCGAGCCAAGAACCCCACAATTGGGTGTCCGCTGGTCTTCTAGCAAGGGGTCGACAGTTAATCTTTCCTGGACGCCTTCACCAGTCCTCACAAAGGTTAGGGAGTTTTAGATCCTGCATAGAGTCAAACTATGAAAAAGAGTCCCATAAAGGGTAAAATAATTTACCTCGCTGGCTTGACGCCATGAGCTGAACCCGCGATCTTCAAGAGCGGATGTGGGAGCCTCGGCGCCTTGAACAAAGCACCTTCTGCATCTTCGCACGTAGTGTCCAAGAGGCTTTTCAGAGTTGGGTGCTGTGCCGGATCGAACTCCCACAATTTGAAGGCCCGTTGTTGGCATGGGAGGATCCGGCGGATGAGCATTACCTGGACTACATTGACAAGCCTGAGATTCTTGTCCACCAGGTTTCGGACGCAGGTTTGGAGTCCGGATAGCTCTTCCGAATTACCCCACGTCAGGCCCGTCTCTTTCCATGATGTGAGCCATGTGGGGAAGCCAGATCAAAATTCGGGGGCTGCCGCCCATTGAGAGTTGCGCGGCTCGGTGATGTAGAACCACCCTGATTGCCACCCCTTTATGGTCTCCACAAAGGAGCCCTTGAGCCATAGGACTTTGGCCATCTTGCCAACCATGGCACCTCCGCACTCCGCTTGGCGGCCACCCACTACCTTCTGCTTGACATTGAAGGTCTTGAGCCATAAGTCAAGTGGGGCTGGATGCAGAGGAAGGTTTCGCATTACTGACGATAAACGCCGAGATGTTGAGGATGAAGTTCGGGGCCGATCGTGGAAATCCAGGCCGAGTAGAACATGAGCCCCTGGACAAACGGGTGAAGTGGAAAACCTAGTCCGCGGAGAAAGTGGGTGAGGAACACCACCTCTCATGGGGCCTCGGGGTGGAATGAGCTGCCTCGCCGGGGAGCCGGTGCGCTGATGTCGCCGGACAAGTATCCGCCTTCCGCAGCTTTTTTGATGTGCCCTCCGTGACGGAGGAGGCCATCCACTTGCCTCCCGCCCGACATAGTTGGAGAAGGTTGAGGTGGGATGCGGACTTGGGCGTTGGAGCTCGAAAAGTGCGGAAATGGATGAGCAAAGGAGGAAGAAGGCGAGGTCAAAAGGTGGATCCTTATCCCTTATATGGACGGACGGCTATGCGCCCCCGCCACCGGTAAAACTCGCTATCTCCCAAGCGCCGTAATCAATGGCGCGTTGGGTTACCTACGTCCGTATTGATGGGAATCCCGGAATAAGGGGGCACGATCTCCGCCCGATAAGACGTGCTAAGGAAACCGCCCGCTAAACGCTACCGAGGTGGAAAAAGAAAACGATTCAGATAAAGGCCTGGCCGTGGTGTGATGTCACGCCAGAATACGCCGCAGATCTGCGTAAGTTATTCTCTACGGTAGTATGTGGAACTTGTTTTCAGAGCCGACACTATCCTTGTGTTCAAACTCTTCTATGAAGTATTCGGAGGAGGAACCCGCCTTGCAATGTCAAGACAATATAAAAGGCCGGACTCGTCATTGAAGCCTGGTTCAGGGGCTACTGAGGGAGTACTGGATTAGGGGGTGTCCGGATAGCCGAACTATCACCGTTGGCCGGACTCCTGGACTATGAAGATACAAGATTTAAGACTTTGTCCCGTGTCCGGATGGGACTTTCCTTGGCGTGGAAGGCAAGCTTGGCGATACGGATATGTAGATCTCCTACCATTGTAACCAACTATGTGTAACCCTAACCCTATCCGTGTCTATATAAACCGGAGGGTTTTAGTCCCAGAGGCTCTAACAACAATCATACCATAGGCTAGCTTCTAGGGTTTAGCTCTCTAATCTCGTGGTAGATCCACTCTTATACTACCCATATCATCAATATTAATCAAGGTGAGTAGGGTTTTACCTCCATCGAGAGGGCCCAACTCGGGTAAAACATCGCTTCCTTGTCTCCGTTACCATCCGCCTAGACGACAGCTGGGACCCCTACCCGAGATCCGCCGCTTTTGACACCGACAGGCACCATCACGGTGCACGGTAATAGGAAGGTTGCTCTGGACTGTGAAGAGGGTGATGCTGCGTATGCTGAGTCGACCTGTGCCACTGAGGAGTTACAGTTTTATAAAGATAATGTTGACCCGACGGATATGACGCCTCTGAAGAAGCCAACTACAGATAATGACCCCCTGTTGAAGTTTAAATCGGCAGATGACACTAACATGGTTGATTTTGTTCCTGACGACTCGTCCAAGTAGTTCAGTATCAGTGCTAATATGGATCCGAAATAGAAAAGTGCGCTCATCGAGTTCATCCGTGAGAATCGGGACATCTTTGCATGGAAACCTTCTGACATGCTAGGTGTACCGAGGGAACTCGCTGAGCACACTCTTAATGTGGATCCAAAGTTTAAATTGGTCAAGCAATTCCTTCGTCGTTTTAGTGAAGAGAGGCGTAAGGCGATTGGTGAGGAAGTAGCCCGGCTCTTGGCGGCGGGGTTCATCATCAAAGTTTTTCATCCTCAGTGGTTGTCCATATGCCAACGGGTGGCTTATCATTGTGGGAGCCAGTAAGACATCGCCGGTGCCTGGAAACGGGATAAGGCGATGACATGCACGCTGGTGAATCTTACCCAGGTTCGGGGCTCTCCTAGGAGATAACACCCCTGCTCCTGCTCTATGGGGTCTCCGCATGATCACTAGATCAAAACAAGTAGCTACAAGAGGCTCCTTGAGCTGTTTAGCTAGAGGAAGAAGAAGGGCAAGGCTAGCTCTCCTCTTCTGTCTATGTGGTGTCTAAAACTCCAAGAGATCAACCCTTTGCATGGGCGCCCTGGGGGGTTTATATAGGCCTACCCCCAAGGGGTACAACGGTAACCTGGCTGGATGTGGGTCCAGCCGCCGCTGTTCAGAGTCGCCGGCTTTCTCATCGTCCGGGGTTCACGACCGTTCCGCTGGCCGACAGGCCGGGCCCATCGCCTAGGGGTCTTGTCGGCTGCTGGTTACTGTAGCCTCGCTCCTAATGACGATGGCTGGGTCGGGGTAAGCATGGCTACAGTGTCGCCGCCTGGCGGGCTTTCAGTGTAGCCTTACCCCATCTTATCTGTTTAATGCCGCACAAACTTCCAAGGTGGGGGTGAGCCAACCGTTGGGAGCCGGCCTCCTCCCAGGCCGACTGGTGAAGCTTGGCCTCCTTCTGGTATCTCTCTGTCAGGAGGGGCCCGCCGCCTGCGGGCCGTACCGAGAGCCTGTCGTGGGTGATGTCATGGTCAACATGGCAACAGTACCGCGCCGGACGGGGAGTGGCCACCCCGTACGCACACTGTGGCCACGCTTGCTCCGGGATTAGGGGGTGGTAGGCTTCACTGTAGCCACGCCACGTCTTATCGCCGTTATGTGGGTGCATACTTTGAGGGTGTGAGCCAGGCCGCCTGCTAGGAGCCGGCCCTCTGGTGGCCGGCTGCTAGGAGTCGGCCCTCGTCGAGTGGGCTCGCAGAGCCTTGCCGCCTTCCAGCAGCCGGCCGGTGGGACAGCCGGCCAAGAGAAGGTGGCCCTGAGTCTTGGATGTTTGAGGGCCCAGTTGGCCCGACATTTTTTGAAGAGCCGGGGGGAGCTGGTTAGGCTAGCCGTGATCATTTACTCCGACAGTGGTTGGCTAACCCGGAGCTAGTACTTCAGAAAAACGGCACTTGGCGTATGTGTGTGGATTATACATGCCTTAATAAGGCCTGTCTGGCTGACCCGTTTGCTCTCCCTCGTATTGACCAGATTATTGATGCTACGGTGGGTTATGAGCGATTGAGCTTTTTGGATGCTTATTCTAGGTATCATCAGATCAAGATGGCAGTTAAGGACTAGGAGAAGACGGCTTTCATCACTCCTATGGATCAAGATGGCGGTCATCATGCCGGCTCTAAGTCTCTCGTTGCTAAAGCTTTTCGTCATGGATTTTATTGGCTGATGACTCATGCTGATGCAGAAGATCTGGTCAGTAAGTGTGATGGCTATCAAATTTTTTCAAGACGAGCTCATGTGCCGGCTCAAGAATTGAGGATGATTCCAATTACTTGGCCGTTTGCAGTCTGGGGGCTGTATATGGTTGGGCCTTTTAAAAGGTCCAAGGACAAAAGGCACATCTCCTGGTAGCTGTTGACAAGTTTATAGAATGGGTGGAAGCTGAGCCAGTCAGCAAATGTGATGCGGTGTGTTCAGTTCATCAAAAAGGTGATATTTCATTTTGGATACCCCCATAGTATCATTACTGATAATTGTACTACCTTGTTTAAGGGTGCAATGAAAGAGTTCTGTCAACAAGAGCATATCCGGCTTGATGTATCATCGGTGGCTCACCCCCGGTCTAATGGTCAACCTGAAAGAGCCAATCAAGAAATATTGAGAGGTATCAAACCCCGGCTTATGGTTCCTTTGCAGAGGACACAGGGTTGTTGGATGGAAGAGTTGCCCTCAGTGCTTTGGAATATTAGTACCACCCCAAACAGATCTACGGGTTACACGCCTTTCTTCATGGTTTACGGAGCAGAGGTGGTTCTCCCTAGTGACATACGCCACGACTCGCCCCGTGTGGCGGCTTATGTTGAAGTTGATAATGAGAAAGCATGTCGGGATGTTGTTGACCATTTGGATGAAGAGCGCGACCTTGCGGCGGCTCATTCGGTGATTTACCAGCAAGATCTGCGTCGTTATCGCAGTCGCCGGGTTAAAACCAGAACCTTTCAAGAAGGAGATTTGGTGCTCCGGCTCATCCAGGATCAAACTGACATGCACAAGTTATCCCCACCTTGGGAAGGGCCCTTTGTGGTCAGCAAAAATCTGAACAACGGGTCATACTACCTTATCGATGTTCGAGACCACAAGGACTCACGCACGTCGGAGGAAGAGACTCACTGCCCGTGGAATATTGCTCATCTTCGGCCTTATTACACCTGAGCCACCGGCTCTTGTGATGTACATACTTTTACCAATGTATATATTATGACTAGTATAATAAAGCCGGCATCGCAGATGATTCAGGGTCTCTGTCGTTTCATTTCTGAGAATCTGAGTCTTTATTGTTACTTGATAAGGTCACTTGGGGGCTTCCTGATCATTGAGCATAGCTATGACTACCCTTTTGATTTGACTTGTATGCCTTGATTACAAAATACTTGGGGGCTTCCTGCTCGTTGAGCATAGCTATGATTACCCTATTGGTTCAGCTTGTACGCCTGGATCAAAATATTACTTGGGGGCTCGTTGTTAACTAAATAGAGCTTTGTTATCCCTCTTAATAGGCTCGGACGCCAGGTGTATTCACCAAAAATCCGGGCTATCCTGCCTTTGTATGCTTGCCACTCCGACCAGGTAATCATGGAATGACTCGCCGTACTCTTGACAACCAATCTTATAAAGACCCTGAACTTGTCAAAGTTAAAGCAGCGATTGGTCATGTGAGGCCCGGCTTACGGGTTTGAATTAAGGAATAATTCAGTGGTTGTGCTGCCCTTGAATAGCACTAGATGTTGAGGCTTGGTAGCCTTTGAATGCCTTGTTTTTTCTAGTTTATATTGACTTTGAATATTTCTTCACGATTTCTATTTGTACCATATTGATATATGGTTGAAAGATGATTCATGCCATGACGCCTGGATCTTTATTTGATAATATCCGGTGTTTTGTCAACCCGGCCTGGCTTTGGACGTTAAGTCGCCAGTATATGATTATCATATGTTTGGAGTACTGTGCTCCAAATATTGGGGATGTTACCCTTTTGCTGTCTATGGCGTTGTAAGCCGGCAATATGAATAAATTGCACAGAGCGCTGCGCTCTGCGACTAGGCTGTTACCCTTATTTGCATACGGCATGATGAGCCGGCAACGCGCGTAAATATCACAGGTATGATATTTATTTTTGTTTTATGAGGTTTTGATAAGCCGGCCCTGGTTATGGATGATACAGTCACCAGTGGGTTTTATGAGGCATTACGACCCACCTTGGGGTAATCCGCCAAGGCACTTGTGCTCTGTTTGTATGCAGGGTTTATGAAAATTTGATCAAGCAAAGTTGATAATGATCATGAGCATAAACAGCGGATCGTCAAATAAGATCAAAACGGTTCATAAGTGTTATGCAGATCAACATGCGCGATGGCAAGGCAGATAATTGTTTTCAAGCTAGCCTATTACAAGGCAACAGACGACCCAAAAGAATAAGTGTTTTGGCAAAGTATTTCAACTGACAGATGCTAAGTCGGCATGCGGTTTACTAATCTTGACCTTGGCGGGTAGAGGCCTCCGGGTCATCATGCACCGGTTCATCATCTTCCTCTTCACCCATTGGCTGGAAGTCAGAGGTTTTCCAATTGATCGCAGTCAAAGCTTTGAATACAACCTCGTCATCAATAAGTGTTGACGGGTCAATGTTAGGGGCAAAAGTGTGCTTATGAATTGGAGGAGTAAGGTCCCGGGAGTCATGAATAGGTGCTTTAACCTTCTTGTTGTCAGCATCATAAACTGCCCGATAATGAGACAGGTTGGTATCTTCAGCTAACTTGCTGGCTAAAGTATGCATTTCTCTTGCTATTGAAGCAAGGTCCTCAGCACTAAAGGGAGACCCGTCCTCCTTTACGCTGGGGCAGCCGTTGGCCAAGTCTTCCAGGTCAAGATCTGCTTGCCATGCTTTAGCCCGGGTTAGCGCGGTGATTGCACCGGCTCTAGCAGCCAATTTCTTCAGTTCTTCAACTCGTTTGGGCAACACAGATAATTTCTCCAGCTTGTCCAGGTTGTTTCTTGTGCGATGAAGCAGAGATAGCTCATTGCGCGCCAGTGTACAGTTGCTCTATAAGAGTATAGGCGGCTTTTAGCTTCTTGCGCATGTCTGAGCCAAGGTGTGTGATTCTGGAGCCTGCATTGCCGAGTACATCTATAAGCCGACGAAATGATATTGCAATTACTTAGTGGTAACAAGTTGAGATAATGTTACTTACCAAAGATGGCAGCTATCATGGTGTTTATTTGACGTTTTAAGCCGGCAAGCTCTTCAGCCACCGGCTTAAGAGACGCTTCTGCTTCCTCGGCCCTCTTCAATAGAGTTGTTTTCTCTATCACCAGCCTACCTGGTCAGCCTTGAAGTTCTTCTTCAACCCTTCCTTCTCTGCCAAAGCAGTGATCAATTCTGCTTTGGCCTTGGAGGTTTCAGATTGCTGGGACTTTATATTCTCTTGAAGATCGGCGACTTGAGATTCTTTGACATTAAGTTCAGCCTGCAGGATATAAACAATAGGCAGGATTACAATCATATTATTTAAAAGTCCCAAGCACAATACAAGTATTTCACTTGGCACTTGGGGGCTAATGCATATTGCTCTTTTTTGGAGACAATTTATGATGACCCGACTACATTATGGTGACTGTAGCCGATTCATGGGGGTTATATGCTTGGATTTTATGGACAAATATGATAATGAGACCCAGCTGATCTTGACAGTTTAAGCCGGCCCTTGGGGGCTACAGGTGCAAAATTGGATCATTACTATTTGAAGTCCCGGCTTATCTTGAAAGTTTAAGCCGATCCTTGGGGGCTATACATGAAAAGTTGAGGGATTACTATTTGAAGTCCCGACTTATCTTGAAGGTATAAGTCGGCCCTTGGGGGCTACTGGATTTGTTTTACAAGGCTATTTAAAAAGTCTACAGTACATTCAATTCTATCATATCTTGTAGACTTGACAACTGATAAAGTATGTTCATATGAAGAAGAGCTATAGTGTTTACCTCAAACCGCTCCTTCATCAAGTTCACTAAGCCGGCTTCAAAATCGCTGCTTTTGTGCAGGCGGTTCAAGTACCCAGAGTGGATCTCTTGAGAACTAAAGTGGGCATAACTCTCTAAATTGACTGACCACTTGCCTTTGTCAAACAATGTAAATTTCTTCCTTGCTACTGCTTTGACAAGACAAAGGATTGCTGGGTCAGATAGCCAAGCCCATTGATGATAACATCATTAGCCTTTTCTTCGATAGGTTTCATGGGGCTTGGCGGCTTGATGGGACTTGGCGGCTTGGTGGTGGCTGGGTCGACATCCATTTGATCCATGGAGATGTTGTGTTCAACCAGTGGGGGTTCATCGGCTGTGGCTTCAGGGGCATGGTGGGAGGTCACTGTTGACTACTGCTCTGGCTCAGAAGGGTTTTCAATGGTTTTTGTCACCTTCATTTTCTTGCTGGGCTTTGCCATAGCTCTGTGAATGAAACACAATATGAGGTTAACACAACAATTGAGTACATGATTGAAAGCAGAGATTTAATATTCTTACCCAAGCACAGTCTTGAAGACTGGGACATGACTCCCCGTTGAGTCACCAGAGGAGGAATGAGACGTTCCCTAATAATTTGACTCGGAAGGATTAAGAGGTTGTCGAAAAAGACCAGCCTTGGGATAAGTTAAGTCAGAAATTGTTCAGACCTCTGGACGACGCTTGCGGGGAACTTGAGTGTTTGGTAAGCCGGAGGAAAGGATCCCGCCTCCACTGTTCCGGGTTGTGCGGCGAGCTTCATGTTGATGCTTCTTCAAAATAAAGTTGGGATCCAAATAAGCCAAAGGATGACAAAACCTTACTTTATGGCTTGCTTGTCGAGTTTTATATTTTGGCAGAGATTCTGAGCCGGAGGAAAGAACAATTACCTCTTCTTCACCTGCATGGCTGGCTTCCGCTTCATCCTGATAATAGTCATTGTCAATGAGATGTACAAAAAATGAGCCAAGAGAATCAAGTTCTACCTCCGACTCATCATCATCACCATCGTCATCCAAGTCCAGTAACTAGGAAGGGTCGGTCTTCTTCTTGGAAGGCTTTTTGGTAACCTTGGTCTTGGTCCAGGTCTGCTTGGCCGGCTTGTCTTGCAGCTTCTTCTTCCAAAAAGGAGAATTGGCCTGTGGAACTCAGATGATTATAAGAGGACAGTGTTAATGAAAATATGATTCAAAGTATGTGCAAAACTTACAGCTGGCGGCTGGTTGAAGGTGCAGAAAGGACTAAGTCTGGTTTTACTGCACTCTGCCTAGCTTTCATTCAACAAAGCCTTGGTCACCTCATTGACTTCCGCGTCAGATAATTGGATTTTGCAGTGGCGTTGTGGATCTTTCAAGTTGCCGGTGTACTCGCACATTAAGCCGGGGCGGGGGCTTTAGAGCAGAATCCTCTAGGAGACCCAGCACCGAACAAGGTCGATGCCGGTTAAGCCGTTAGCCATGAAGGCTCTGATCTTTGAAAAAATTGGCGCATACTTGGCCTGTTCCTTCGTGCTGATCCGCTGTGGGAGCTGGTGTGTATTGCTGAGCCGGTGTTCACGGTAACTTGGCAGGGGATTTTCACCCTCTTGAGATGTATCTTGGCAATAGAACCAAGTCTGGTTCCAGTCCTTGGGGTGACTGGGTGGCTTGGCATATGGGAAGGTGGCCTCTTTCCGTCTCTGAATGGAAATTCCGCCTAGTTCCAAGCTGGGCCCGTCGATGAACTCCGCCTACCACTTCAAATAATAAAATTCCCTAAATAGTTCGACAGTGGGTTCCTCTTGAAGATAAGCTTCGCAAAATACTTGGAAGTTGCAAATGTTGGAGATAGAATTGGGCCCAATGTCTTGAGGATGAAGTTGGAAGAATTGTAGCACGTCTCGAAAGAATTTTGAGTCGGGCGGGGTAAACCCCCAGATCATCTGATCACTAAAAACGATCACTTCTCCTTCCTTGGGCTCAGGAGGATTTCAGTGCCTGGGACCCTCTAGTGGATGTCGTCTTTCTTGGCTAAGACGCCAGTTTCAACAAAATTGTTCAAATCTTCCTCGGTGACCCGGGATGCTACCCAGTTGCAGGAAGTGAAGGTCTTAGTCATTGTTGATGATGATCTGAAAAGAATTTTTTGCCGCTTTAAGATTATGTCGTTAAGCCGGTCATTGGTTCAAAGGTAAGGACTATAAACATATAGTGTGTTAATCCAGAGGATAGTGTTGAAGTTATGCAAAGAAATCTATTGGCGGCTTAAAAGGGGCCTAATTGTACCTGGCGGGTTATGGTTTGTCAGTTAATCCGCCCACACAGCTATCAATTTTTCAGATCTATGAGTGAAGAATTGCTAAGTGTTGGACAAACAATTTTCACAGATCGGTGCAATAATTTTGGATCTACGGCAGTTCAGATAATGAAGAAAAATTCTAATCCTAAGTGGCGGTAGCAGAACAGTTCACGTGTTCAGATGAGATATCTTAAGGAGGGGAGACATTCAAGTATAAAAATGAGTGTTAAACTGATGACGTGCAAGATGAGTACTAAATTCAGATCAAAACTACAAGAGATAGGAAGGAAAAGAGGAACAAAGATGAACTCCAAAGAACTCGAGCAAACCCTAATGGATATCTATGGTGAGGAAAGAGGAAAGCTTACAGGGGCTGTTGGACAGCGGAGGCGCGCGGTGGAGCTCTGGAGTGTTCATGTTGATTCATCGGCCGAGGTTGAGGCAGTGAACGAAGGTCGACGGCGGCAGCGGAGCTCAGGCGTTTGAGGCGTTGTGAGGAAGAGGACGAATACGAGGAGGCAAGGGGGGGAAATGAAAAGGACCCCTGTCCCTATTTATAAGGCAGTGGATAGATGGCATGCGCGGGAATCGAGGAGGCAGAAAAGTGGGTATGTGACAGCACACATGCCTCGATTTTCGAAAGTTCATTAAAAGTGAAGGCATATTGAGATTTGGGTCTCGTGTGATATTCATGTGAGATGGCGTCATGGCGGTTTACCACAATTCTGTGAGCTGACGTCACAACGGGTTACAAGATTTCATAAGGACTGACGAGGAATTTCTAAGTCAAGTGTTGAAGATTGATATGAACAAGTTCACATCAATCTGGGGCCTAATGTTGGGGATATAACAATTAGGTGTGACCCGCCCAGGAGGGGCCGGGTCATACCACTGGCGGTTCATAATGGGAAGGCCCAAGAAGATGTTGAAGATGGCGGTTCATGAAGCAAGCTTACTGAAGGCCCAAGACCCGGAGGAGACTTGAGGCCCACGGGCATAAACCGCCATATGTTTAACTTGTATGTTAAGGAAAGTTTAGTTCTGCCACTGAGCCGGACATGTTGTGTATGAGCCGGCCGAGACTCTGTAAGTCGCCGGGCATCAGCCTGTGTATATAAAGGGGTGACCCGGCAGCGGGTTCGGGCAAGAAAACAACAAGTCGAGAACTAGGTCAAGCGTATTCGCTCCATGGTAATCGATACCCAAGCAATACAACCTAAAGCAGGAGTAGGCCTTTACCTCGTTGCGAGGGGCCGAACCTGGGTAAAACTCTCTATGTCCCTTGTCCCGTTTTAACCCCTTCAAGCTAACTACATTGCGATGGCTCCACACCTAAGTCCCCATGCTAGGGCATCTGCCGTGACAATTCCATGACAGAACCCGTAGGTGACGCTCTACACCGGCTGCTCACAAGGATGACCCTCTATAGGCTGCATTAGTTCTCACACAAGTTGCTCTTAATCTATCGGGATTAGGATGGAACCTTCCTGGGTTCGTCAGTCCTTATTATTCAAGGACTTGTTGATCCACCGCCACTTGAAGCACTCGTGGTGCAGAGATGCGCTCGCTTTAGCGCAGGACTTGGGGATAGGGCTGCAACTGAGTCGAGCTCGAGCGAGTTGGAGTTGGCTCAGCTCAACTCATATGAAAATTCGAGCGAGCTCAAACTAAGTGAAGCTCATGATTGAGTTGTAGAACATGCCTTGTGCTCAACTTGTAACAATCTCGAGTCGATCTCGAGCTAGTTTCGAGCTAAATGAGATGGTAAAATTATAAATCTATGGATGAAAAACAAAAAAGTGAAGGTGAATATGCTGGGAACCTTTGCCAAAAATATAGGATATTTAACACATAGTCGACCACGTGCAATAATTAGGTCTAGATCTTCTCTGCACTTAATTAAGTTTCCACGCTCGTTGGTAAATAAAATGAAGAAAAATTATGGGCAACATATATGGTAATAAATTATCTTAT
Organism: Aegilops longissima; assembly: GCA_021605205.1. Taxonomy (NCBI): domain Eukaryota; kingdom Viridiplantae; phylum Streptophyta; class Magnoliopsida; order Poales; family Poaceae; genus Aegilops; species Aegilops longissima. Next base: position 31,373,179 of record CM038679.1, on the reverse strand, counting down.
TTGCATTTAATATATGGCATGAACATTTAACAATGAAATTCTGTCGAGCTATTGAGCTAAAATCGAGCGAGCCAACATTGGATCAATATCGGCTCGTTTCTCGGTCAAGCTACATAAAGTGTTCAAACTCAGCTCGTTTCTTTTCAAGTCGAGTCAAAAAACGAGTCAATCTCGGGCAGCTGAGGAGCCTCGAGCTTTTCTTGCAGCCCTAGTTGGGGATGAATTACCTACATATCGTGTGGGACTGCAAACAAGTTTTCACCATATCCATGCCGGGCAAGAGGAAACTATGCTGGCATTATTTGAGGGATTAGCAAAACTTCTAGAATATTTAGTATTTGTAATTTTTGTCATGAATTTCGGGGTTCAAATGTTGAAGCACATACGATAGCTAGGTATGGCGTCTCCCTCCTGACCCCGAAAGTAGACATTTGTGGTTAGGCACACCGCATGATGTTGTTGTAATTCCAGTAAATATTACCAACAATCAATAAATCCTAGCTTACTTTGTAAAAAAAAGAATTGTTGGAGCATATTATTTTGGACCAATTCACCCTAAACCAGAAAAATTACGGGATAAGGGAACTATAGGTGATGCTTTGACACCGGTTGCTCACAACGATGACCCTCTCTAGAGAAACTACTCCACAGAAGATCCTCCCACCTAAACACCGCAGTTCAAGCCTCCCACGCTTTCTCCCTCCCATCTTACCATTTGGGGTCACCGACCTCCAAGTGCCAACAAGACCAGTACAGTCCAGTACAGCCCGATCGAGGACACCCCACATCAGATCCCCAGACCAGCCAGAACCACGGGACCTTCCAAATTTCGAACCTCCGTCCTGCCCGGACCTTCCGGCCCCCGGACGCCAGCCCAGCTCCGACCGTGTGAAGTCTCTGGTTAGGCCGGATCCTACCCGGACCTTGGCTCGGAACCTCCGGCGCCCGAAACTTTCGGCCTCGCCCGGAACTTCCGGCCCTGCCTGCGCGTAATGACTCGGGCCAAGGCCCATGTACCCTTTCGCCCACTAGACTATAAATATTCTTCTCCTACCTACGTTTTGGGTTAGCAATGTAATAGCTCATTTGAGAAGCTTTGCTCTCCACTTGATACCTTCTGCATCTGAGTTCAGGACCTCTACGGAGAAGATCCCCCAAGTGGATTAAAGACCTCTCACAGAAAGGCCCCTCAAGACCTCCTCATAGAGAATAACTGGCTACTTGTATCGTCCTTTGTTGATCGTGGATCGAGGATCTAGCACATGTGTAATCGAATCCTGTTGGTTTGAGTGAATCCTCTCGTGTTTCCCCTCGTGTTCTTCGCGGGATCCGCTCCAATCGTGAAAGATCGGGCATTTAGGGTTCTACCCTACATCAGTTATGTTGCTCCGGCAAACCATGTGAATGGTGATGGTGGTGCTTCGGAAAGCCATGTGAGTGGTTGTGGTGGTGGTGGTGCTTGTCGTGGTCCTAAGACTGACAGTAGAAAGGGGGGTAGGTATGGAGAGGCAAGATCTCAGCTATGGTGAAGTTGTACACACAAGATTTACGAGTTCAGGCCCTTCATCGTGGAAGTAAAAGCCCTACGTCTCGGTGCCCGGAGGCGGTCGACTGGATTATATGCGTGTGGTGTTAAAGGGGGTGCGAACCCTTGTGCCAGAGGAGGGGAGTGGCTTATATAGAGTGCGCCAGGACCCCAGCCATCCTCCATTCCAAGGGGTTCAATGTACATAAAGACGGGGCATTACTAATAACGCCAGCCATAAGTGCTATTAATGATCTTAAAGACTACGGAGTGAATGCCTGACCGTTGCAGTGCTGAGTGACTCCTGGTCTTCAGTAGGTCGAGTGGTTCCTTGTATGGTCGAGTGACATCAAGTAAGAGGGATACCCGAGTGATATGGTTGGTCGAGTGGATTGCACTCGATGCCTTCCCTGGGTATTCCTTGTTGTCTCTTGGACTTCTTTGCTTCTAGGGTAGTGACCTTGGGTAGGGCGTATAGGTCAGGCCTGTGACCCTACCCTAGGTCCGTATCCTCATCATTAGCCCCCGAATGGATTAAGGTTCGAGTGGGAAGAAGGTTGAAGTTGTTCTTGGCTCGAGCCTTGCGCCTCACGAGTATTTTAATGCAGGATGGAAGACTCACGTCGGAACTTCAACTTCGATTCAGTCGCCTTGATCGATTCAGAAAGTTGCCGAGGGAATTTGTTACATCATCTGTCGAGTGTTGTTTCGGGGTGCAGAATCTTTGGCGCGATTGATTGCAGTGTATACCGGACTTCACGGGATTCGAAATTTCAGTGAATCTTTGGCGCGTGGGACGGAGCATGCCGAAGTAAGCAGGGTGGATTAACGGGAGTGCCTCAATCTCTGTGCCACCTTTTTCGCCACGTACGTCGCGCGCGACTGTTATGGGATTTGACAGGATCGCCTGGGCCCACGCGTCAGCCACTCGAAAGCGGCCCTTTATAAGGCGACGGAGCCGAGGCGCGTGCACTGTGCGCGTCTGTTTTCCCCCTTCTTCCTCTGCTTCTCCACTGCATCCGGCTCCTCCTCTCTCGACGCTGCCGCTCCGCCACCATGGTGAAGGACAAGACGGCAGCGCTGGAACGTGCGAAGAAGGTGACGGGGTGGCGAAGGGCAAGAAGTAGAATCGCGGGTCGTCGTTGCGCTCGGCGCTGCCGCCAGGTTTGATCCAAGGCGATTGGATCCGGTCTTTGCTCCGGCAGGAAGATCTGGACAAGCTGGTGGAGTCCGGGCTGATCGCCAAGGGTGCAGCGAGGCTGCCTGAGGGGGAGACGGAGCCGCAGCCTCGACCGAGTGAGTGTGTACTGCTCGCCACCCACGTCGACCAGGGCTTCTCGCTTCCTCCGCACCCCTTCTTCCAGGGCTTCTTGAACTTCTTCAGTGCCCAACTCCATCACTTCTCTCCCAATACCATCACGTACCTTGCTGCATTCGTGTCTATGTGCGAGAACTTTCTGGGGTGTCGACCGCATTGGGGTCTTTTCAAGCATAGTTTCACCATCCGTTCTCAGTCGGTGAAGAAAGCAAACACGAGTGACGAGAAAACCCATGTCATTCAGATGTGTGGGGGTTTGGGTATCCAGAAGAGGCAGCTGAGCTCTTTCCCTTCCATGACTCTTCCTAAATCGGTTAGGGGCTGGCAGTCGACCTGGTTCTACTGCCAGGACCTCGCAACTCTAGGTCAGTCGACCGGGCTTCCCCACTTCACCTTTGACCGTGTTCAGACTCCTTCCTCGCTGAAAGTGACTGCTGCTGAGAGCGTGGAGACGAACATGCTAGTTGAGAGGGTGGTCCAACTGATCAATCAGGGTGTCACAAGCATGGACCTGCTGGAAGTATTCCTCAGTCGACACATCCAGCCTCTCCAGGCCCATGACCATCCCATGTGGATGTACTCTGGGGCTGACGACACTGCTCAGGTTCACCCAGAGGAAGTACCGGCCAAGACAGTGGCCATGTGGTTGAAAACATTACAGGCAACAAGGACAACCCCAGAGGAGCTAGGAGAGTCGTTCCCTTCAGTGATGACAATCAGCTTGACAAGGTGTGTCCTCCATTCTGACCGTCTTTGAATCCACATTTCGACTGCTCTTGAGCCCGACTGACTTTTACTCGACTTCTTGTCTTGTAGGTTTTTACTGACATGTATTTGATGCCAAATGGTGAACAAGTTCTGGAGCAAGGCCAGGAGGGAGAGGCCAGTGCGGAGGAGAGCGACGAATGGGAATCTTTGGATGAAGAAGATGAGGAGGAAAGCAAGGAGTCAGACAACGAGGAGGCGGTCGACTCGCCGCCTCGCTCTGAACGCCGATCCAAGCAACACCATGACCCGGCAGGCGGGCGCAGAAAGAATGTGGCCCCAAGCACCCAAACACAGAAGCGCACTCGGACGTCGACTCCGGAGCCAACAGAGAAAGTCGCCAAGCAGCCCAAGGTTGCTCCTCTAAAGGCTCGGAAGACTCTGCCGAGGATCAAGATGGATGTCCCTCTTGCCTCAGGGTGAGCATCTTTCCTGTGTTTATCTATGCCGACTGATTCTTCTGTTCTGACCGAATGGATCGTGTACCTTTCCAGCCCAACCTCTGCCGCAACTGACATGGATATTGACAAGGCTCCAGGAGATGAGGAAACCGATGACGCGGCTACCTCCCGAGCTGGTAAGTCCGCTCGACCAAAACTTATTTTGTCGATTGAGTTGTCAGTCAGTTGAATTTCTGATGTTTTTCTTTTGCTACAGCTCCACAAGACATCGTCGTGCTAGATGGTCGACCGGATCAAGGCCATCTCTCTTTCCTCTTCCAGGAGATCAACTGCATCTTGTCGAGCCTGTTCTGCTTCTTCTTCTGAGAAAAGTTCGACTCGGGGTGCATTGTGAAGCAGATCACTCGGGAGTACAACTTCAGCTCCATAGACTAAGAAGAATGGAGTTCGGCCAGTCGACCAATTAGGAGTTGTCCTCAATCCCCAAAGTACTGATGGAAGTTCATCGACCCAGGGGCTTGTTGCATGCTTGAGGTCATGCATCAATCGGGGTTTCAGTCCTTTGAGAATCAATCCATTTGCTCTTTCAGCCTGTCCATTCGACTGAGGATGGGCGGCTGAAGCATAGTCGACCCTAGTGCCTTGGGAAGCACAAAAGGCTCTGAACTCGTCAGAATCGAAGTTTGACCTGTTATCAGTGATGATGCTGTGCGGAACACCATATCTAAATGTTAATTCTCTGATGAAACTAATAGTTGTACTCGCTTCAAGGTTTTTGATGGGCTTGGCTTCAATCCATTTGGTGAACTTGTCGACTGCTACGAGCACATGGGTAAAGCCACTCATGCCAGTCCTCAGAGGTCCAACCATACCTAATCCCCAGACAGCAAAAGGCCAGACGAGTGGAATAGTCTTCAGAGCTGACGCGGGTTTATGGGACATGTTGGAGTAAAACTGACAGCCTTCACATTTGTCTACTATTTATTTCGCCATCTCGTTGGCATGTGGCCAGTAAATTCTGGCTCGGTATGCTTTGACCATGATAGTCCGAGAGGACGCATGGTGACCACAGGTCCCCGAGTGAATATAATTGAGGATCATTCGGCCTTCTTCTGGCGTGATGCATTTCTGGCTGACTCTAGTTACACTTTATCTCAACAACTGTCCTCTTATCACAGTAAAGGCTTTGGATCGCCAGACGGTCTATCGAGCCTCTTCTTCATCCTCTGGAAGTTCTTTCCTAAGAATGTATGCAATGTATGGCACTGTCCATTCGGGAGTGACGACCAAAACCTCCATGATCAAGTCGACCACGGCTGGGATTTCGACTTCGGTCGGATCTGTGGTACTCTTAGGCTGTCACGCCCAATATGCGACCCTATCCAAAAGGAACTCGAAGGTCCCACCAAGGATAGACCCGCATATTGAGACGCTTTTGCAAGGTGGATATCATTACATCAACATTACATAATACATAGGGATACATACATAAGGCACGAATGCCACCAGAATACATCAACATCATACAACATATACAAGAGATCAACATCCGGCTACGGATGAAACATAAACAGAAGCTCAAACGACATCCACCCTGCTAGCCCAGGCTGCCGACATTCGAACCTATCCCCGATCAAGAAGAAGCGTAAGAAGAACTCCAAAACAAGTAACATCGCTCTCACGCCATGATCATCGCAAACCTGTACACGCAATCGGTGGTGTAGTAATCTGTGAGCCACGAGGACTCAGCAATCCCATTACCATGGGTATCAAGACTAGCAAAGCTTAAAGGGGAAGGAAGGGGTAAAGTGGTGAGGTTGCAGCAGCGACTAAGCAAGTATGGTGGCTAACATACGCAAATGAGAGCGAGGAGAGAAAACAAAGGAACGGTCGTCAACTAGTAATGATCAAGAAGTGATCCTGAACTCCTACCTACATCAGACATAACCCAGAAACCGTGTTCTCCTTTCGATCACCCCTGAAAAGAGACACTCACGGTTGCGCACACGGTTGGTGTATTTTAATTAAGATCAACTTCGGGTTTTCTACAACCGGACATTAACAAATTCCCATCTGCCACATAACCGCTGGCACGGCTTTGAAAGTTCAAACCCTGCAGGGTGTCCCAACTTAGCCCATGATAAGCTCGCGATCAACGAAGAATAGACCTTCTCCCGGAAGCCCGATCAGTCTCGAATCCGGCTACAAGACATTTCACAGCAATAAAACAAGTCCAAAGAAGACCGCCTGATGCGCCGACAATCCCGATAGGAGCTGCACATATCTCGTTCTCGTGGCAACACCGGATGAGTCTAGCTACGAGTAAAACCAACCTCAAGTTGCCCCAAGGTGGCCCAAGTAGTTTCGGTTCGAACCAGCACTTAGAGAAGCACCGCCCGGGGGCTAAATAAAGATGACCCTTGGGTTGGCCGACCCAAGGGAAGGGTATAGGTGGTGGTGAGGCAAATGGTAAAACCAAAGTTGGGCCTTTGCCGAAAAGTCTTATTCAAAGCGAACTGTCAAGGGGTCCCATAAATCACCCGACCGCGTTAGGGACGCAAAAATCCGGGAACATAATACCGATATGACGGAAACTAGGGCGGCAAGAGTGGAACAAAACACAGGCATAAGGCCGAGCCTTCCACCCTTTACCAAGTATATAGATGCATTAATTAAATAATATATATTGTGATATCCCAACAAGTAAACATGTTCCAACAAGGAACAACATCTCCATGTTCCAACAAGGAACAAACTTCGTCTTCACCTGCAACTAACAACGCTATAAGAGGGCTGAGCAAAGCGGTAACATAGCCAAACAACGGTTTGCTAGGAAGGGTGAAAAATGTTAGAGGCTGACATGGCAATTAGGTAGGCTTGAGCAACAGGTAGTAGGTAGCGCAGCATAGCGATAGAACGAAGAAACTAGCATAGCAATGATAGTAGTGAGATCCAGGGTAGCGGTCATCTTGCCTGAAATCCCGCAAGGAAGAAGAACGAGTCCATGAAGAAGATGAACGGATCCATGAAGAAGATGAACGGATGAAGTTAACCAAGCGTGAGACGAACGAATCCTCACGATCGCAACGAAACAGGAACTAACAAGAAGAAGCACACAACATAGTAAACACACCACACAAGAACAAGGCATGATGCACAACAAGCATGATGCATGACAAAGCTACATGAAGCTACTCATGGCAAGGGATGATGCAAACAAGAGCAACACATCAAAGCAAGTTTAAATGAGGCCGGGAACAACATATAACAAATTCCGGTAAGTCCTCATATGCAAATTTCGAAATTGGTCCAGATCTGGATAAACCTTAAGTTGAAGTTTTTAAACAGCAAGTTAAAATGCACCACGATGATCTACACAAAATTCTAGTCAAGTTACATATAAAGTTCATTAGATTCGGAGCTACGGCCTAGAAGATATGAGCAAAACAAGATAAACATGGCATTGATGCAAAATGCATACAAACCTCAAGAAAACACCTCAAAACAAGGATCCAACATGATAATATGAAACTACATGCAAAATCAAGCAAGTTTCATATAGAGCACACTCAAAACGGAGCAACGGTTCAACACATACACCCTATACAAGTTTAAAGGACAAGCTGTCCAAAACAGCAACTAGGCATATTGCAAGCATCAAAACAACATGCTACAGGACCTCAATATGCAAACAAAAGGCATGGGCATGATGTACAGGTAAAGCATTACAAAACATGAACACTGAGCTATCTCCAGAAATGACTATAACATGCTCAAAAACACATGGCAAGATTGCAACTAATAACAGTTTCAGGCATTGGCAGAAATAACAACAGGTTGCAATGTTTAGAGCTATGAAACAACATGTTACAGGAACTTATCATGGCAAACAAAGGCATGGCATGAATCTACTCAAAGCATATAACAAAAGTCCTTTAGTGACCATAAGCCAAAAAGGACTAGAAAATATAGTAACACCCATGTCAATATTGAAAGTTTCGTTAACAGATTCAGCAACATGGCATGTCAAAAACTGATAACAAGTAGGCATGTTTACAAGCTCAATGCACTCACTACAGAGCCTTAAATGATAAACTAAGCATACATACATCAAGAAGACATGGCATAGAAGACATACATGGCAAGAACAATAACATATCATACACGGATCAACCACAACAACCTAGGAAACAATTGAATAACATGTAAACAATCTGCCAGGAAACATTTGATAGCAAAAGTAGAGCTCGATTGACTCCAGCTATGGCACTCCATAATTGCAAACAAGGGCATGAATGGATAGAGCAAGACATGCTTTACAAAACATCCTTACTGAAGTATCTCAAAATATGCATGGAACTCTCTGTAGCATCAAGTTAACATGGCATCAAAATAACAGCAATCAGGGCTGAAATCAGCAATAACAAGACACCTAGTTTGCATGCTTGTGCTAGTCACCACATAGATCACAAAAATACATAGCAAGCACCACTGGAAAGAAGACATGGCATATTTCAAAACACATGTAGGACTCAAGTCCATAGAATGCACACAATAATCATGGCAAAAATAACAAAAGTGCAAGTTCTGATAAAAATCAGCAACTAACACCACATAGCACTCTTCCAACAGCATTTCGGGCATCAAGATGAGCTCAAATGAAAATGATGCAATGAGATGAAATGATCTACTCTTCGAAACGAACATTTTGACATATTACACGCGCAAAACGGAGCTACGATGACAGAGATATGATGCAACGAAAATGGCACAAAATTACTGCAGATTACGGGACTTAGTGGATTTTACCCTCCGAAAGGTCAACGGGACGGGAATGTGCGGGACGGAGGGATCCGGTTCGGGCGCGGGGAGGCGTTTGGTTGGCCGCACTGGTGGATCTCATCCACCAGGCCGGACCTCGCCGGAGTTCGTCGCCGGAGGAGGTCGGCGGAGGCAGGGACGGGGTGCTCCCGGGCGGATCTCGCCGGATCCGCCGGGCGAGGGAGCGACGGAGGCGAGGAGGCGGCGAGGCGCCGCGCCGGCGACCGTGGCGCGGCGAGTTTCGGCAACCGCGGCGGCGGGCCGGGATGGCGCGACAGGCGCGGCCGGGCTTCGCCGGCGAGGCGCGAGCCACGGGAAGCTTCGCGGCGAGGCGAGGCGGCCATGGCGGCGAGGCCGAGGAGGCGGCCGCCGCGATGGAGGCGCTTGATGGCGGCGGGTGCCGGAGGCGGCGGCGACGACGCATGGAGGCGGCGGGCGGCGACGGCAGCCGGCGGCAGCGGAGAGAGGCGGCTGGCGCATGCCGGGCGGCGGCGAGATCTGAGCCCTGCTGGCCCGACCGGCCGCCGGGCGGGCGGGGGAGAGAGAGAGAGGCGCGGGCGAGGCTGAGGTGGCGGCGCCGGTTGGTGGAGGCGCGACGAGGTGATGTGGCGGCGGCGATTGGCTGGAGCGACGTGGCGGTGGGACGCGTCCGGTGAGCGGACATGTCCGTGGCAGGGAGGAGTTTGGCTAGGGTTTGATCTGCGAATTGATCCGAATTTCGGGAGGAGAGGTGTTTAAATAGGTAGAGGGAGCTAGGAGAGTCCAAATGAGGTGCGGTTTTCGGCCACGCGATCATGATCGAACGACCGAGAGCATGGAGGGACTTAGGTGGGTTTTGGGCCACTTAGAAAGGGTGTTGGGCTGCAAGGAGAAGGAGGCTTTTGCGGTTACCGGTTAACCGTTGGAGTACCAAACGACCTCCAAATGATCCGAAACTTGACAAAGCGGTCTACGGTGCTATACCAAGGCCGCTTGACAAACCTCGGGGCATTCGAGAACGTTTGACACCCGCACATGAAAAGAGGTAAAAGGGGCGCCGGAGACATAGGAGTGCGGATTGCAAAGCGGACAACGGGAAAATGCTCGGATGCATGAGATGAACACGTATGCAAAATGAAATGCGCATGATGACATGATATGAAATGCAGATGATGACATGGCAAAGTGCAACACGCAAGCAAATGACATGGCAAAGACAGCGAATAACTGGCAGACACCTGGCGCATCGAATCTGGGGCGTTACATAGGCTGTGGGGGCTGTTCAGTGAAAGGATCTTCCTGAACTAAAGGTGAGTGAATATGTTCCAAAAACACATTGCTGGGAATGGTCTCTCTCTTGGATCCTATCTTTGCCAATTCGTCTGCAGCTTGATTTTTCAGTCGGGGTATATGGTGAAGCTCCAACCCCTCAAACTTCTTTTCCAACTTTCTTACTTCGTTGCAATAACTAGTCATAGCCGGGCTCCTGACATCCCACTCTTTCATTACTTGATTAACCACCAAATCTGAGTCACCGTAGACCATGAGGCGACGGATGCCGAGTGAAATGGCCATATGCAACCCGCATAAAAGTGCTTCATATTCAGCTTCATTGTTGGAGGAATCAAAATGAATCTGGAGAACATAGTTGAGCTTGTCCCCACGGGGAGATACCAATACTACCCAGCACGGGAACCATTCAGCATCTTGGAGCCATCGAAGAACATGGTCCAATGCTCCGAGTGAACTTGAGTCGGTAGTTGCTGCTCAATCCACTCGGCAAGGAAATTCGCAATTGCTTGGGACTTGATAGCTTTCTTTGCCTCAAACTTGATTTCCAATGGAAGGACTTCAATCGCCCATTTTGCCAGTCGACCAGTTGCATCTCTGTTGTTCAGAATTTCAGATAATGGTGCATCGCTGACGACTGTAATGGAGTGATCAGAGAAATAGTGTACAACTTTCTTCATGGTCATGTAGATTACATAATAAAGCTTCTGATAATGCGGATATCTCTGCTTGGATGGAGTCAAAACTTCAAAAAGATAACACACTAGGCGCTGAACTTTATGGGCTTTTCCTTCTTCTTCCCGCTCGACTGTGAGTACTGTACTGACAACTTGTCAAGTGGCTGGAATGTAAAGCAGTAAAGGCTCTTTGCTGATTGGTGCGGCAAGCACCAGCTGGGTGGAAAGCAGGGCTTTGAGCTCTGCAAACGCTGCGTCAGCTTCATCAGTCCACTCGAATTTATCAGATTTCTTCATCAATTGGTAAAGAGGTAAGGCCTTTTCACCGAGACGAGAAATGAATCGACTCAAGGCGGCCAAACAACCAGTAAGCTTCTGAATGTCATGCACACGCACAGGGCGTTTCATTCTGAGTATGGCACCGACTTTCTCTGGGTTCGCGCCGATCCCTCGTTCAGAAACAAGGAAACCGAGTAGCTTTCCACCTGGGACTCCGAATATGCACTTCGAAGGATTAAGCTTGATATCATACCTTCTTAGGTTGGCAAAGGTTTCTGCGAGGTCGGTCAGCAGGCCGGAACTCTTACGCGACTTGACCACAATGTCATCCATATATGCTTCCACATTCTGACTGATTTGAGTGAGCAGGCACTTCTGAATCATCCTCATGAATGTGGCGCCAGCATTTTTGAGACCAAATGGCATGGTGACATAACAAAAGCACCCGAATGGGGTGATGAAAGCCGTTTTTATTTCATCGGGACCATACAATCGGATCTGATGATACCCGAAATATGCATCTAGAAAAGACAAGCGCTCGCACCTTGCAGTCGAATCGACAATCTGATCGATGCGGGGGAGAGGGAAATGATCTTTCGGGCAGGCCCGATTGATATGCTTGAAATTGATGCACATACGAAGTGAATCGTCCTTCTTAGGGACCATGACCACATTGGCAAGCCACTCGGAGTGGTAGATCTCTCGGATGAACTCCGCTGCTAGGAGCCGAGCCACTTCTCGCCAATTGCCTTTCTCTTCTGTGCGGCAGACCGTTGAAGATGCTCTTTGACAGGTTTTGCATTCGTATCGACACGCAAACGGTGCTCAGCCAGTCCCCTGGGTACATGTGGCACCACAGCCCAGAGACCTTGTCTACTACGCGGCAGCGGAACAACGTCGTAGCGGGACTCCATAGCACAGGGACACCGATGTGGACACGATCTATACTCGGATAGCTCTCCTTTCCAACGAGACTTTCCTGAAATCTGGCATGACACGCCATGTCAGTACATTGAATGTACTTGCAAGCTCACAACAAGCATAAACATAATGACAAACAATGTCATGATACTTAACCAATTAAATACAATGCAACAATATATATATATATATATATATATATATATATATATATATCCAACATGTTGTGAATATGCTCAAGTGGTACTCGTCCAATGGACTGGCTTACCGAACATGATCATTTCTAGACCACAAACATGAAGAACCCAACGACAATCTCGTGATCCTTACGGCGATCACAACCCTAACCAACACTTGGTCTCAACCTCAACACGACGGCCTCACTGCCATTACCTTAGTGCAAGTCTCAGTGTGCAAATTTATTTAGTGTTGACCCATGGTGTACCCTACTTTCGAGCATGTCCGTAACCGTGGACTCGGCTATCGATAGATTAATACACTCTGCAGAGGTAGCGCATTGTACCCACACTACGGAACCCATGGCCTCGCACTCCCATTTGGGTGGACCAACGACATTCCGACGAAACCACTTCATTGTCATGACACTCTCCCGGCCACTACGACTCAATCCCCATCGGGCTAGTCCTAGGTGGCCCTGTGTCTACCTCAAGACACCTCAAAACCACCGTCGTGGCAATGATCCACTCTGGGGCCCAAACACTTAACTCATCAACTGGCACACAAGGTTATGCCTGCTTACCGGGCCAGGGTACAGCACGCCCATAACCTTCCCTAGATGGAGGCACCGACCAGAGGCACGACAATGAAACGCATTAAGGCTGTCCCATACCTGCAAATGTGGTTGCACTGGGAAAAGACTCGTTTCAGCGGCACCACGACCCGGTCAACAACATGTTCAAGTTGAGTTATTTATCAGGTTCAACTTAAAGTGAAAGTAACTGGTGTCATAATGCCGTGCTATGCATCACTAACATATGCATCAAATAACCAAGAAAATAACCAATTCAACTACGCTCCCAGGGAGCCATCACCAACTCAAGATACTTCTCTGGTTAAGATCAATCCTCACTTAAACCAGAACCATTACTAGCAATCTTATCATTTTTCATCATGCAAGAATAATATTATTAAACTAACTATTAGCCTCCATGACCATATCATTTTATCATTACTCATATCTAAGGTCTTGTTAGATTATCAGCAAGTTTCATTTCAAACTTTCTGTAAATCAAGCATATTTAACATGACAAGCATCTAACAGAATATACTTATCATAACAATTATTTAAATACATGAATAATCATAAGTTCAAGTAGGAAATCACAAATATTGGAGTGGCACCATGAAAATGTTGTTGTGGCTTGCCTTAGTGCTGATGAGGTTCACAAAGCTCTTGGTGATCCTCAAGACAAGCTTGTTCTTCTGAAAATAAATAAAACAACAAAAATAAAACATCAAGAAACCTTCTGAAAATTACTAGAAAATCTAGACAGCAAGGAAAAATCCCATCTTTTGGGTGCTGTTAGATTTTTGGACAAAGAACACAATGCCAAAAGAATCAATGCATTTGGACTTATAGATAAAAAGTTATGGCTGTTTGAAGTTTCTTGGATTTAAATGAATTTGATTCAAAAAGAAAACAGACTGGGGGGTGACGTCGAAGGCGTAAACGTCCGGGGCGCCACCACTCATACCGCTTCGCGCGCGTAATGAGTGGCTGACTAGCGAGCCCCGCTAGTCAGGCCAGAAGGAGGGGAGAAGGAAACAGAGGGAGGCGGCGCTTCGCCGGAGCACACGTCGGCGACGAGGGTTCTTGGAGTCAAACGAGAGGGGGGATCGAAGGAGAAGAAGATTGCGGACCTGCCCGTACCCGTAGCGTGGCTAGAGGTGACCGGACGACGATGGAATCGGCCTCTCCAGCGGAGGCAGAGGGCAGGGATCACCGGAGACGAAGACGACGGCGGCTCAGGGCGGCTCCAGTGGCTCCAACAGGGCGGAACGCCCTCACCGAAGAGTGGCGGAGGCCCTGGCAGGGTCGCCCCGGCCTGGGAGGGGCTGGAGCTGCGGGGACGATCCGAAGGGGATCGCTGGTGAGCTCGAGCTTTGGGACGGCAGCCCGCGGCCTGCCCGGCCGGGCTGCGGCTTCTACAAGTTTGTGGAGGGTGTGGGAGGAGCTACGGGTGCTCAAAGAGGCTGGGGGTGGCGACATTTATAGGCGGGCGGCGAGGAGGGTTCGGGCTCCGCCGGAGGACACCTGTCCATGGCGCCCGGTGACAAACGGCGCCAATGAGAGAGGGGGAAGACGACGGAGGTCACGCAGGAACTATTTGCGGGCGCGGACGAGCACAGGAGCGAGGGGGAAAGCGACAAGCACAGTGCGTCGCGCACTATGTCGTTGGCCGGACCGTGCCCGTGCTCGCTGCGGCGAGCTCCGGCGTCGGCGAGCGCCAGGGGGGAGTTAAGGGGGTGGAGACGAGGATGGTGGCGAGGCTTGGCAAGCTTGGGCAGGCTGGGCAGCGAGCACACGCTCAACAGAGTGTTAGGCGGCACGCAGAGCGCGTGTTTTGCATGCCAGCACGCCTGGACGAACGCGGTCACCGCGTGAACCGTGTCATCATGCCACCCTGAGTGCTAACCATGATGTCTGGCGTGTAGTCCTTGGTAGTTTGAAGTGTTACCACGGTTTGGCTTGGATCCAGGTGCAGTAGAAATGGATTTGTATTGCTGGCAAGTTTCTGGACATTAACTTTGGAAATTTACTGTGGTCAAACCACTGGGAGTTAAGGCCTGAGCTTTGGAGGCTTGCTTACACTTACTAAGGTAAGTAGGCACAAGAAAAACCAGCTACATTGGAGCTAGTAAAATGGTAGTTGCTGTAGAAACTAACATTTCTGTCCAGAAATGAATTTATTTTCTGTACCCAAAATATTCCAAAGAGTGGTGAAATAATTTTGCTCATAAAGGTGCCCTAGGGTCCAAAGAATAATCGGGTTTTTTCTCAGGATTTTTGGGGCAAGAAAAATTAGGGTTGCTTTGGAGCACAAAGGGCTAACTAGGGTTTTGGAGGGCAAAATGAATATTTTTCATTTAAGAAAAATATTCCAAGCATTATTTTGAGTTGAACCAAAGGTGAAATGATTGTTTTGAGTAGGAGAGGGAGCACTTGGGTGAAAGTCAAGGAGTACCCAAGTGGTTAAGTCCAAATGAAGTGATTCAAAACTCCAAATTCAAAACCAACTCAACTGAAAACCAGGCAAAGAAAAGAGGGCAAAAACCAGGCTGTCACAAACCTCTCCCACTTAGAATTAATCTCGTCCTCGAGATTCGGTTGCTTGGGAAAACCATTCTAGATAACATGCCCTTAGAAATTCTTCTGATTCCATGTTGATTCTGACTCGGTATGATGCTTCCATTGGACTTTGTAAAACTTTCGCGCTTTACTGCGAGTGACTCTTTCCATTTGATCCAAAATTTTCACTGGCCTTTCTTCATATATTAAGTCCTTTGCCAGCTCTATCTCTGTCAAATCAGTCTTTTTCTCGGGCGGTGATATGCACCGTCGCAATTGTGAAACGTGGAACACGTCGTGCACGTCTGACAACTCAGGGGGCAACTCTAACTGATATGCCACAGCACCTACTCGTGCCATAACGGGAAATGGACCAATAAATCTAGGTGTCAACTTTCCACGAGTTTGAAACCTATTGATACCTTTCATAGGCATGACTCGAAGATAAACCTGTTCTCCGGGTTCAAAGCTGATCTGTCGGTGCTTTGCATCGTAATAACTTTTCTGTCGCGATTTGGCCAATTGCAATCTGTCTCGGATTTCCTTGACTTGCTTTTTGGCTTCCAGCATGAGATCCGTTCCGAAAATATGGCTATCTCCAGTTTGAGACCAATTCAATGGAGTGCGGCACTTACGGCCATACAAAGCTTCATATGGTGACATCTTTAAACTGGTCTGGAAGCTATTGTTATACGAGAACTCGGCGTACGGCAAGCAAGCCAAAACACAGGCTTGCAGCATATCTTAGAGTATTTGGTTTACCCGTTCTGTCTGTCCATCCGTCTGAGGATGATAAGCGGTACTGTATTTCAATTCCATCCCTAGGGCTTGATAGAGATGGGACCAAAAAGCGGAGGTAAACAGTGAACCTAGTCAGAAGTGATGGTCCGGGGAACTCCATGCAGACTGGCTATTCTGGATACATACAGTTGTGCAAGCTCATCTGCTCGATACGAGGTTCAGATCGGGAGGAAGTGGGCTACCTTGGTTAATGTATCCACTATGACCCAAATAGCATCATTGCCTCGTCGGGTCCTAGGTAGTCCGGTGATGAAATCCATACAGACATCATCCCATTTCCATTGTGATACTAGCAGTGGTTGGAGAAGTCCGGCTGGCTTCTGATGTTCTGCCTTTACTTTGTTGCATATGTCGCAACAGGCCACGAAATAAGCAATGTCCTTCTTCATTCCATCCCACCAGAATATTTGTCGAAGGTCTTCGTACATTTTTGTGCCTCCAGGGTGAATTGAATACGAGGATTCATGGGCTTCTGACAGGATCTTCTGCTTCAAATCTACTTGATTAGGCACACAAATCCTTCCCCTGAATCGGATGGTACTGCACTGATCCTTCAAAAATCGGAAAGCTTGACACGTTTCTGCAGATCGGCATCGCCTGACTGGGCCTTGTGAATTTCTTCCTCAAGAGTAGGGGTAACTTCTAGAATATTGGCAATGCCAGCCTCAACTATGACCAGGTTGAGCTGAGCAATCTCTTCTTTAAGTTCGGGAGGCAATGATTCCAATATGACATTTAAACTGACGGGCTTTCGACTGAGCACATCAGCAACCACGTTGGCCTTACCCGGATGGTAATTTATTCCAATGTCATAATCCTTAACCAACTCAGGCCATCTTCGTTGACGGAGATTTAAATCCGGCCGAGTGAATATATACTTGACGCTTTTGTGATCGGTAAAAATTTGGCACCTTTTTCCGATGAGGTAGTGTCTCCAAATTTTTAAAGCATGAACCACCGCGGCCATTTCCAAATCATGAGTGGGGTAATTCCCCTCGTGGGGTCGTAGCTGCCATGAGGCGTAAGCTACTACTTTGCCATCTTGCATAAGTACGCATCCCAGTCCTTGCCTGGAAGCGTCCCAGTACACCTCAAAGCTGCGGTAGATATCTGGGAGCGTTAATACTGGTGCAGTTGTCAGTTGTTTCTTTAACTCAGCGAAACTTTTCTCACATTCCTTGGTCCATTCAAATTTCTTATCCTTTTTGAGAAGCTTTGTCATGGGCTTAGCAATCTTGGAAAACCCTTCAATGAAACGACGGTAATATCCGGCTAATCCAAGAAAACTCCGGATCTGAGATACGGTTGCGGGCGGCAACCAGTCGAGCACATCCTTTACCTTTGCTTGGGTCCACGGCTATACCCTCAGCGGATAGCACATGCCCGAGGAATCCAACTTGCTTGAGCCAAAACTCACATTTACTGAATTTGGCGTATAACTGATGCTCACGGAGTCGTTGTAACACTGCTCGGAGGTGTTCCTTATGCTCTTCTTCACTTCTTGAGTAAATGAGTATATCATCGATGAAGACGACCACGAACTTATCGAGGAAGTCCATGAATACTTTATTCATCATATGCATGAAGAACGCGGGGGCATTGGTGAGGCCAAAAGACATGACTGTATACTCATAGAGACCGTAGCGAGTGGTGAATGCGGTCTTGGGAATATCCGCCTTTTTAATTTTTAGCTGATAATATCCAGTCCGTAAATCAATCTTGGAGAATACCTTGGCCCCACTAAGCTGATCAAACAAATCATCAATTCTTGGCAGAGGGTATTTGTTTTTGATTGTGACATCATTCAACTGACGGTAATCCACACACATGCGGAGGCTACCATCTTTTTTGTCCACGAAGATAGCAGGTGATCCCCATGGTGAGGAGCTGGGGCGGATATACCCTTTCTGGAGCATTTCATCAAGCTGATTCTTTAGCTCCACTAACTCTGATGACGGCATTCGATAATACTTCTTGTGTATTGGTGTGGTTCCGGGCACAAGATCTATTGCAAATTCAAGCTCTCGATGGCATGCCTGGCAGTTCTTCAGGGAATACATCAGGAAACTCGCTGACCACCGGAATTAATTCCATTTCAGCCATTGCTGTAAAGACCATTTCCTTGGAGGGTATGCTCCTACGAGCAATAAATTTTGTAGTTTGTCCCTCTTGGCCGGTCAAGTTGACCTCTCGGGTCGCACAATTAATGCATACTTGATACTGAGTCAGCCAATTCATACCCAAGATAACATCCAACTTATTGGATTCAATAAGTATCAAAGAAGTTGGAAAACAGACTCCGTTAATATTGACTTCCAGATTACGGCAGACTATATTGCTTCTGATTAGAGATCCCGGGGTTTGCACCAGCATATTCTTGCCCAAAAGTGAACAAGGAAATTTGTTTTGCGCAACAAAACTCCGAGAAATGAAAGAGTGGGAAGCCCCAAAGTCAAATAAAATTACTGCAGGTATGTTATTAATAGGGAACATACCAATGATGACTTCGGGGTTCTCTTGGGCTTCGTCGGCGGAGATGCGATGAATATATCCCATGAGGTCGTGCTGATCTAGGCATGCCTCCATATAATGGACTTGTGTCTTGAATATAGCATTGGCCCGATTGTTCATGGGACACTGCTTGGCATAATGTCTGATTTGCCCACAATTGAAACAGGAATTACTGCGTAGACGATTCTCTAGAACTGGGTTGAGCACGTCATTCTTGACTTGGGTGGTGGTCTTGTTAACATTTTACTGCCAATTGGGCTTGTATGCTACGTGAGTCGGCTGCCAGGTACGAACCTTCTGCACTGGCTGCATTTCTTTTCCTGGTTCAAACTTGCGCTTGTGATCATTGTTGGCAGGCTTATTATCTGTTGTAAGCTTGTGTTCCCTTTCAGCGATGAAAGCCTTGTTCACCAGGGTTTGGAAGTCTGGGAAATCAAACATGCTGAGAGTACAACGGAGCTGTGGTTTTAACCCACCAAGAAACCTGTCCATCTTACTTTCCTCAGCGGCGACATCATATTGAGAGTAACGTGACAGATGATTGAATTTCTACAAATATTCTCCCACAGACTGACTTCCTTGGAGGAGCGCGAGAAATTCACGCTGCTTAGTCTTCATAATTCCCGTAGGGATGTGATATTTCCGGAATAGTTCCTTGAATCTTGACCAGGTAATTTCTTCATCAGCAATCCACATGGCCTTTTCATTTTCCCACCATATGGCAGCAGCGCCTTCAAGATAATGTGTTACAAAAGGAACTTTATCCCCTTCGTCAGTTCTAGCAACCTCAAGCTTCTTTTCCATAGTTCTCAACCAATCATCTGCATCCAAGGGATCAAGGGCCTGACAGAAACTGGGAGGCTTAGTCCTTTGAAAATCAGATAGCTTGGAGTGATGACCGGGCGGATTTCCATTCTGTCCAACCACAGCCTGAATACTTCTAAATATTTCCATCAGATCATTATTTCGTCTTTCCTCAAACATACACAGAATTTGCTCGGTGGAGGGCGGATCTGGCGGTGGAGGCGATGGTGGAACGTACGGCTCGGGTGAGTGTCCTGCCTGTCGTGCGAAACGACGAACAGGAGTACCCTCGCGAATGTTGCTACTGCAGCCTCCCCACGTCATCCTAATATGATTATTTTCCCAAGGCAACGTAACCGAGATGAGAAGCATCCAAAATAAGTTGGGGAGAAGCCAGCAACAAAATCCGAGTAAAACCGAAATGGAGAAGAAAATACGGCGAATAAAATAAAGTTCCAACATAATTATACATAGACTCATACATGAAAGATAACAACATGTCAGGTCCAACTACCCTCATACATGAAACGAAACATCATGACTCGTACAACTACATCCGTACTCCATCCTGACGACTGTGAATACTCGGAAACTCTACTGCTCTGCTGGTGCTGCGGGGTCCTCTCCTGAAGCGGACTCGGATCCTGAACTGACGGGGTTAACTGAGACCTCCGGGTTAAAAGTGACACGACGATGTTGCCTCGAGGGTTCTCCCTCAGGGGCAGGTGGAGGGTGAATCATCGGGGCTACAGGAGTGGCGAGGAGTGAAACCCACTCAGCAGGAGCACTAAGTGGACTCACAGTCGCGGTGCCCGAGCTACTCGGAGGAGTAACCGGGGAAACAGGGGATCTAGAATTGGCGGAAATATAGGGAGTAAATCCTACAGATGGTGGAGTAGTGGCCGAGCTAGCAGAGACTAAAGCAGAGGCTAAAGCAGTACGTGCACGACTCAGCTCACGAGCCAACTCGTAGATCAGAAGATAGCTAGCAGTGATATATCGAGAAAGGTGGCTAGCTACCCTATCAGACTCCGAATCAACGATAGGGAAATGGACACGACCATTATCGTGGAGAGAAGGATAGCAGTGGAAACCTGGGTGGTTCTGCATCCGGACCTCGTTGTAACGGAGCTCAACGAGTACCTCGAATGCAGCAAACTGGACAGCCTGAGAAGCGGTAGAAGCATAGCCGCTTCAAGAGGTACGAGTGTAAGTGCTGGAATCGGAACTGGTGCGCAGAGTAACCACGGCGTGATACTCATACACTGAGTCAGCTAGACGCTCCCGGTACACATGATAGACTGGATCGTCACCGTGGGGGTACAGCCGACGCCACACGTTACAAAGGAGATGCGGCGACGTATGCGGCATCACCGTACAATCGCACGGATACAAAGACCGAGCCATCTACACTCACAACCATTAGCATGTTAGCATAAAAATAAAAATCAGTGCATGCAATGCAACAACCAGCTACAATAGGCTACCGACACTCAACTACAACCCGTATCAAACGTACAATTAACTCGGTGTAGTCTAGCGTGGCCTACAGTCAGCGCGGCTCTGATACCAAGCATTGTGGCACCCCGGCTCAGAGAGACCGGTTTACCCTGCATTGCCAGCCCAGAGACCTTGTCTTCTGGCAACACACAACAACTTGGTACAGAAAAACAACCGCTTTATTCATGCTAGCGGAGCATAGTTCATATTACAACAGTTAGCGAGGCCAAGCAGCACACACGGTGCGGCTGAACAATATGTACATTATTTAGTAAACATAAAGGGGCCTCGATCATGACAACTACGCGGCAGCGGAACAACGTCGTAGCGGGACTCCATAGCACAGGGACACCGATGTGGACACGATCTAGACTCGGACAGCTCTCCTTTCCAACGAGACTTTCCTGAAATCTGGCATGACACGCCAGGTCAGAACATTGAATGTACTTGCAAGCTCACAACAAGCATAAACATAATGACAAGCAATATCATGATACTTAACCAATTAAATACAATGCAACAATATATATATCCAACATGCTGTGAATATGCTCAAGTGGTACTCGTCCCATGGAATGGCTTACCGAACATGATCATTTCCAGACCACAAACATGAAGAACCCAACGAAAATCTCGTGATCCTTACGGCGATCACAACCCTAACCAACACTTGGTCTCAACCTCAACACGATGGCCTCACTGCCATTACCTTAGTGCAAGTCTCAGTGTGCAAATTTATTTAGTGTTGACCCATGGTGTACCCTACTTTCGAGCGTGTCCATAACCGTGGACTCGGCTATCGATAGATTAATACACTCTGCAAAGGTAGCGCACTGTACCCACAATACGGAACCCATGGTATCGCACTCCCATTTGGGTGGACAAACGGCATTTCGACGAAACCACTTCATTGTCATGACACTCTCCCGGCCACTCCGACTCAATCACCATCGGGCTAGTCCTGGGTGGCCCTGTGTCTACCTCAAGACACCTCAAAACCACCATCGTGGCAACGATCCACTCTGGGGCCCAAACACTTAACTCATCAACTGGCACACAAGGTTATGCCTGCTTACCGGGCCAGGGTACAGCACGCCCATAACCTTCCCTAGATGGAGGCACCGACCAGAGGCACGACAATGAAATGCATCAAGGCCGTCCCATACCGGCAAATATGGTTGCACCGAAAAGACTTCGTTTTGGCAAGCACCACGACCCGGTCAACAACATGTTCAAGTTGAGTTATTTATCAGGTTCAACTTAAAGTGAAAGTAACCGGTGTCATAATGCCATGCTATGCATCACTAACATATGCATCAAATAACCAATTCAACTACGCTCCCACGGAGCCATCACCAACTCAAGATACTGCTCTGGTTAAGATCAATCCTCACTTAAACCAGAACCATTACTAGCAATCTTATCATTTTTCATCATGCAAGAATAATAATTAAACTAACTATTAGCCTCCATGACCATATCATTTTATCATTACTCATATCTAAGGTCTTGTTAGATTATCAGCAAGTTTCATTTCAAACTTTCTATAAATCAATCATATTTAACATGACAAGCATCTAACATAATATACTTATCATAATAATTATTTAAATGCATGAATAATAATAAGTTCAAGTAGGAAATCACAAATATTGAAGTGGCACCATGAAAATGTTGTCGTGGCTTGCCTTAGTGCTGATGAGGTTCACAAAGCTCCTGGTGATCCTCAAGACAATCTTGTTCTTCTGAAAATAAATAAAACCACAAAAAGAAAACATCCAGAAACCTTCTGAAAATTACAAGAAAATCTAGACAGCAAGGAAAAATCCCATCTTTTGGGTGCTATTAGATTTTTGGACAAAGAACACAATGCAAAAAGAATCAATGCATTTGGACTTATAGATAAAAAGTTATGGCTGTTTGAAGTTTCCTGGATTTAAATGAATTTGATTTCAAAAGAAAACAGAGCAGGGGGGGTGGCGTCAAGGCGAACGCCTGGGTGCCACCACCATATCGCTACATCGCAGAATGAGTGGTGACTAGCGGCCCCGCTAGTCGGCCGTAGAGAGGAGAAGGAAACAGAGCGAGGCTGCGCTTCGTGGGAGCACACGCCGGCGACGAGGGTTCTTGGAGTCAAATGAGAGGGGGGATCAAAGGAGGAGAAGATTGCGCACCTGCCGTACCCGTAGCGTGGCTAGAGGTAACCGGACGGCGACGGAATCGGCCTCTCCAGCGGAGGCAGAGGGCAGGGATCGCCGGAGACGAAGACGACGGCGGCTCGGGGCGGCTCCAAGGGCTCCAACAGGGCGGAACGCCTCATCAAGATCTGGCGGAGGCCTGGCAGGTCGCCTACTGGGAGGGGCTGGAGCTGCGGGGACGGTTCGAAGGGGAGCACCGACGAGCTCGAGCTTCGGGACGGCAGCCCGCGGCCTGCCCGGCCGGGCAGTGGCTTCTACAAGTTTGTGGAGGGTGTGGGAGGAGCTACGTGTGCTCAAAGAGGCTGGGGGTGGCGGCATTTATCGGCAGGCGACGAGGAGGGTTCGGGCTCCGCTGGAGGACACCTGTCCACGGCGCCCGGTGACGAACGGCGCCAGTGAGAGAGGGGGAAGACGACGGAGGTCACGCATGAACTATTTGCGGGCGGGGACGAGCACAGGAGCGAGGGGGAAAGCGACGAGCACAGTGCGTCGCGCACCGTGTTGTTGGCCGAAGCGTGCCCGTGCTCGTTGAGGCGAGCACCAGCATCGGCGAGCGCCAGGGGGGAGTTAAGGGGGTGGAGACGAGGATGGTGGCGAGGCTTGTCAAGCTTGGGCAGGCTGGGCAGCGAGCACGCGCTCAACAGAGCGCTAGGCGGCATGCAGAGCGCGCGTTTTGCATGCCAGCACGCCCGGACGAACGCGGTCACCACGTGAACCGTGTCATCAGGCCACCCTGAGTGCTAACCATGATGTCTGGCGTGTAGCCCTTGGTAGTTTGAAGTGTTACCAACCACGGTTTGGCTTGGATCCAGGTGCAGTAGGAATGGATTTGTATTGCTGGCAAGTTTCTGGAGAGTAACTTTGGAAATTTACTGTGGTCAAACCACTGGGAGTTAAGGGCTGAGCTTTGGAGGCTTGCTTACACTTACTAAGGTAAGTAGGCACAAGAAAAACCAGCTACATTGGAGCTAGTAAAATGGTAGTTGATGTAGAAACTACCATTTCTGTCCAGAAGTGAATTTATTTTCTGTAGCCAAAATATTCCAAAGAGTGGTGAAATATTTTTGTTCAGAAAGGTGCCCTAGGGTCCAAATAATAATTGGGATTTTTCTCAGGATTTTTGGGGCGAGAAAAATTAGGGTTGCTTTGGAGCACAAAGGGCTAACTAGGGTTTTGGAGTGCAAAATGAATTTTTTTCATTTAAGAAAAATATTCCAAGCATTATTTTGAGTTGAACCAGAGGTGAAATGATGGTTTTGAGGAGGAGAGGGAGCACTTGGGTGAAAGTCAAGGAGTACCCAAGTGGTTAAGTCCAAATGAAGTGATTCAAAACTCCAAATTCAAAACCAACTCAACTAAAAACCAGGCAATGAAAAGAGGGCAAAAACCAGGCTGTCACAGTACACCCGGCATGTCAGCAGGTTTCCATGCAAAGATGTCCCAGTTCTCACGGAGGAACTGGATGAGCGCTTCTTCCTATTTGCTGTCGAGTGTTGTTGAGATATGAGTCGGTGCAGCATTGGGATCGGTCGGGTGAATATGAATCGGCTTCGTTTCTCCAGACGACTGAAATGCAGAATCTGTGGCAGGCTTCTTGGCTCGCAACAAATCACTCAGATCTGCATTTTTTTGATACTCTTGTAATTCAACTGCTGTCATTTGTGCATCGGCAATTTTAGAACCCTTCTGGAAGCATTCTTCTGCCTTCTGCCGATTGCCAGTGACTGTGATCACACCTCTGGGGCCAGGCATCTTCAGTTTGAGGTACACGTAACATGGCCGAGCCATAAAACATGCATAAGCAGGCCTACCCAGAATAGCATGATAAGCACTCTGGAAATCCACTACTTCAAATGTCAACTTTTCCTTACGGTAATTCTTGGAATCACCGAAAACCACGTCAAGGGCGATCCGGCCGAGTGATTCGGCTTTCTTTCCAGGGATAACGCCATGAAAACTCATATTGCTTTCGCTAAGCTTGGACATCAGAATGCCCATCCCTTTTAAGGTTTCAACATAAAGGATATTCAGCCACTACCACCATCCATTAGCACTTTGGTCAGTCGAGTGCCTTCAACAACTGGGTCGACCACCAACGCTTGCCTCCCAGGAGTGGCTATACGCGCCGGGTGATCAGACTGGTCGAATGTGATGGTTGTTTGCGACCATTTCAGGTATGTGGTCGTCGTTGCTGGGGCAACCATATTTACGTCTCTGTTGATAACTTTCAATCGACTTTTACTCTCAACATCAGTAAAAAGACCAGGGTGGAATTGATCTTAGGATAACCATCATCTTCCTCTTCGTCCTCGTCCTTGTCCGACTCCCTTTCCTTCTCACTGGGCTGTTTCTCTCGGAATTGTTGGATCAGGAGTCGACATTGCCGAGTGGTGTGCTTAGGATAAATCAGATTACCCTCTTCATCCTTCTTCGTATGAATGTGGCATGGTAAATCCAACACATCATTTCCCGCTTGATCTTTTACCTTCTTAGGGGTCCAGGGCCCCTTGGGTTTTTCTTTAAACTTTCCTTGAACTACTGCCGCAATTTCACCAGGCGCTGCAGGTTTAGCCTTACGTTTCTGTTTCCGATTGGAATTGCCTCCACCGGCGTCCTGGCCGACTGCTTTACTCTTTCCACTGCGGAGTCGATCCTCTTCTTCTCCGTTAGCGTACCAAGTGGCTATTTCCATCATCCGAGTCAGGGACATATCTCCAGTCCGACTGAACTTCAGGACCAACTCTCGATATTTAACGCCTTCCTTGAAGGCACACACTGCTTGGTGCTCAGATACATTTTCCACTATGTGATGCAAAATGGTCCACCTCTGAATGTAATCCCTTGGAGTCTCACTCGGTTTTTGCATGCAATGTTGCAGTTCTGTCAATCCTGCTGGCCGCTTGCAAGTACCCTCAAAAGTTCTGACAAATACTCGGGCAAGCTCCTCCCAACTGAATATACTGCCAGGAGCTAACTCAGTCAACCACGCTCTGGCTGACCCTTCCAACATCATAGGAAGACGCTTCATGGCTACTTCATCATTACCGCCACCAATCTGCACAGCCGCTCGGTAATCCTCAAGCCAAGTTCCAGGCTTGGACTCTCCAGTGAACTTGGTGACCCCAGTCGCCAACCTGAAGTTGGGAGGAATCACTGCAGCCCTAATGGCTCTGCTGAAACATTCGGGACCCGAAACATGAACTCTGCTGCCAGTCGGACGATCTCTTCAGGGTCCTCCCTGTGCGCTCTATTTCGGTCGACTAGACCTTGAACGAGAATAGATTTCGCATCAAAGCCTGGCTCTCTTAGGTTGACCGGTACTCTGCGCTCGCCACTGTGAAGGCATCTGTCATCGTATTGCCGAGGCACATATGATCCACTCCTCGGAGGAGGGGTGGGCACTCGATGACGGTTGTCACGGCCGAGTCGGTGATCATGCTGCGCATGGTTCCTGTACTGATCCAGCCGATGCCCACGACCTTCACGGCACAGGGGCGATCTTGGGCCGTGGGCCGACTGAACTGTGTCCGCCACCACGGATCTGCTATGAATCCTATTCCGCGACTAAGACACTGTTGTGTTCTGTTCTCCTGCTGCCCGGAGTAAGGCCCGGATCTGCATCAAACTCTTAGGTTGAGGCGGAAAAAGCTGTCGTTAATTGGACTCAGGGACCCGCTCTTGAGCACGCTCGTCGAGTGCGTGCTGTAGGTTCTCCAGTCGAGAGTGCTCAGCCAAATTGGCCAGGCGCACCTCTTCCAAGGCCCGAGCCTCGGGGGTTTCTCCAACGATGGGCGTGTGGAGTGCATCCATGTTGCGGCGACGAAGTTATTCTCTCTGCTGTGAAGAGAGATGTTCGGGACGGTACTCCTCGTGAACGCGCGACGGATCGCCGCCACCATCACCGCCGTCGTCCCGGCGGAAGCCAGGCGGACTACGCGGTCCGTCGACCATCAAAACTTCAGCCGCAGGGTCGCCGCTATCGCACTCGGATGTGGTCTCGACGAAGCCATACGAACATGCCGTAGAGAGTTTCGACGGGCTCGATTGCCGCGACTTGATGGGTGGCCGAATGACGAGCCACCGCATGTTTCACCCACCGGTGAAGCCGCGACCGACCAGATCGCTTGCGACGGCGAACAACGGGGGGTGAAGATACCGTGGGAGCCGACCGATACTGGGTCGACGGCTACCGGAGAAGGACACCGCATACGCACGCGCGAAAGTGCGTCGCCCCACGGACGGGGAGCGCCTCGATGTCAAGGGGAGCTTCATGAAGCCAGGCGGAGTCGTCGGCGATGAAGACGAGCGCGCCGAGACGTATATCGCGGCCCTCAACCAATCCACCGCCGGAAACCATGATGATAGGGATCGGAAAAAAATCGCAACTTCACCAACAAGTCGCTAAGACACCTGCCCCACGGTGGGCGCCAACTGTCGTGGTCCTAAGACTGATAGTAGAAATGGGGGTAGGTATGGAGAGGCAAGATCTCAGCTATGGTGAAGTTCTACACACAGGATTTACGAGTTCAGGCCCTTCACGGTGGAAGTAAAAGCCCTACTTCTCGGTGCCCGGAGGCGGTCGACTGGATTATATGCGTGTGGTGTTACAGGGGGTGGGAACCCTTGTGCCAGAGGAGGGGGTGGCTTATATAGAGTGCGCCACGACCCCAGCCATCCTCCATTACAAGGGGTTCAATATACATAAAGACGGGGCGTTACTGATAACGCCAGTCATAAGTGCTATTAATGATCTTAAAGACTACGGAGTGAACGCCTGACCGTTGCAGTGCTGAGTGACTCCTGGTCCTCAGTAGGTCGAGTTGTTCCTTGTATAGTCGAGTGACATCAGGTAAGAGGGATACCCGAGTGATATGGTTGGTCGAGTGGATTGCACTCGACGCCTTCCCTGGTTATTTCCTTGTTGTCTCTTGGACTTTTTTGCTTCTAGGGTAGTGACCTTGGGTAGGGCGTATAGGTCAGGCATGTGACCCTATCCTAGGTCCGTATCCTCATCAGTGCTCACTCTCCGGTGCAAGTTCATGAGGATGGTGGTGCGAGCTCTCCGGTTCAAGTCCGTAAAGATGATGGTGCGAGCTCTCTGGTCAATGTGTACGATGGCGATGATGGTGCTAGGGACGGTGTTGGTGTCGACGTTCTACGCAACAAGAAGAATGTTGCTTGATTGATCTATGTCATTTGAGCATCTTTTGTCTTGTTTTATCGCGCTTTCATGAGCCTAACCTTGATACCTCATATGTTGCGCATGATTTTGGATGTGATGAACTAGTAATGTGTATATATGATGATGAACTAGTTTTATGCACTTGTGAGATGAACTTGACAATATTTGCATATAATTGTATTTGCGGGACCGCGAGCCGTCCGACACGGAACAGATCCCGCAAACACATGCTGTAGGGCTCGCGGTCTCGTAAAAATGTTTGCGAGATCTCTCGAACGAGTTTACGGGCGCGCCATTGTGGGATCTGCTAGAGATGCTCCGACATGGGTTGCTCACAAGAAACGTAACCCTCTCTAGAGAGTACTCCACAGAAGATCCTCCCACCTGAACACCGCAGTTCAAGCCCCCCACGCCTTGTCCCTCCCATCTTACCGTTTGGGGTCACCGACCTCCAAGTG
This sequence comes from Aegilops longissima, assembly GCA_021605205.1. Lineage (NCBI taxonomy): Eukaryota > Viridiplantae > Streptophyta > Magnoliopsida > Poales > Poaceae > Aegilops > Aegilops longissima. The sequence goes on along the minus strand of CM038679.1, from coordinate 31,344,439 downwards.
CCAACAAGACCAGTACAGTCCGGTACAGCCCGAGGGCACGCCCGTAATTCCGCCCCACACAGTGTGAGCGTGCCCTCTGCCACTGCCATCACAGTGGCCACGCCCTACTGTTTTAAATCCCCCTGCCGCTCGCCTCCGCCGCCCCCTTCCCTTCTCTCCCCCTAAACCTGCCCCGATTCACCGGCGAGCGCCCCCGCGACTCTCCCACCCCGCAGATCGGCAGGGCGGAGGAGGGCATGGCGTACATGTGCGCCGACAGCGGCAACCTCATGGCCATCGCGCAGCAGGTGATCCAGCAGCAGCAGCAGCAGCACAACCAGCAGCAGCAGAGGCACCACCACCACCTCCACCACCACCTCGTCCCGCCGCCCATGCCGATGCCGGCCGCCCCCGCGCCCCCGCACGCGCAGATCCCGGGCTCGCTGCCGTTCGGGGCCGCGGGGTCCGCGGCGTGGCCCCAGGCCGAGAACTTCTTCTCCGACGTCTTCGGGGCGTCCGCCGCGGATGCTGTTTTCTCCGACCTCGCCGCCGGCACGGACTTCGACTCCGACGTGTGGATGGAGAGCCTCATCGGGGACGCCCCAGTGTTCCAGGACTCGGACCTCGACCGCCTCATCTTCACCACCCCGCCGCCGCCCCCAGCCGAGGCCGAGGCAGAGGCCGCCGTCGCCCAGGCCGAGAATGCGCCGGCCTCGCTTCCCCCGGTTGCGGCCGCGGCGCAGGCAGCGTGTTCTTCCCCGGGCTCAGCCGACGCGTCCTGCTCCGCCCCCATCCTGCAGTCCCTCCTCGCCTGCTCCCGCGCCGCGGCGGCCAGCCCAGGCCTCGCCGCCGCGGAGCTCGCCAAGGTCCGTGCCGCTGCCACCGAGTCCGGGGACCCCGCGGAGCGCGTGGCCTTCTACTTCTCCGACGCGCTCGCTCGCCGCCTCGCCTGCGGCAGCCCGGCGCCCATCGAAACGGCGTCCGACGCGCGGCTCGCCTCCGACGAGGTCACGCTCTGCTACAAGACGCTCAACGACGCCTGCCCCTACTCCAAGTTCGCGCACCTCACCGCCAACCAGGCCATCCTGGAGGCCACGGGCGCGGCGACCAAGATCCACATCGTTGACTTCGGCATCGTGCAGGGTATCCAGTGGGCGGCGCTGCTCCAGGCGCTGGCCACGCGCCCCGAGGGGAAGCCATCTCGGGTTCGTATCTCGGGCGTCCCCTCGCCGTACCTGGGGCCGCACCCCGCGGCGTCCCTGGCCGCGACCAGCGCGCGCCTCCGCGACTTCGCGCAGCTCCTCGGGGTGGAGTTCGAGTTCGTCCCGTTGCTCCGGCCAGTGCACGAGCTCGACCAGTCCGATTTCTCGGTCGAGCCCGACGAGGTCGTGGCCGTCAACTTCATGCTCCAGCTCTACCACCTCCTGGGCGACTCCGACGAGCCGGTGCGGCGAGTCCTCCGGCTCGCCAAATCGCTCGGCCCGGCGGTGGTGACCCTCGGGGAGTACGAGGTGAGCCTGAACCGAGCCGGGTTCGTCGACCGGTTCGCCAGCGCGCTGAGCTACTACCGGGCGATCTTCGAGTCGCTCGACGTGGCAATGGCGCGGGACTCCGAGGACAGGGCGACGCTGGAGCGGTGCATGTTCGGGGAGCGCATCCGCAGGGCCGTCGGGCCGCCGGAAGGCGCCGACAGGACGGACAGGATGGCCGGCAGCGCCGAGTGGCAGGCGCTCATGGAGTGGTGCGGCTTCCAGCCAGTCCGGCTCAGCAACTACGCCGAGAGCCAGGCCGAGCTCTTGCTCTGGGACTACGATTCCAAGTACAAGTATTCGCTCGTCGAGCTGCCGCCGGCGTTCCTCTCGCTCGCGTGGGAGAAGCGGCCTCTGCTCACCGTCTCTGCTTGGCGGTGAGCCCTTCCTTCTTTCTCCTTGCAGTATTTGCTCCTCCTCGTGTTCGATCGATCCACGGAGGAAATTAATGGTTAGCAGCAGATTGTTCTCCTTGAAGCTTTTGTAATTTGTACTGCTAGTTTCATCCCTCCCATGAAAAAAAGCTCTGTCTATTTAGGATTTCCGATTATATGGTAGTAATGGCTAGGATGGTGTAATAGGATTGGGAAATTTAGTTGGAACTAGCTTGTCAGATGCCTGTTTTGCAGCATGTTATTATAGCTGGTTAAGTAGAGCAAATGTAGCGCTAATTGTATATGAATTTAGAGCATGGTTCCTTTAGGGGGAGATTTGTCGCTCATATGGTTTTTGGATGCTAATTGATGTTATTATGGATGCTGCATATGAAATTGAAAGGTGCTCAGTATTGCTGTCAAGGTGTGGAGGATAATTACATACACATTTCGAAGTTAAGTTACAGGTAGGTTAAGGCATGAACCTGGTTTTATGGGTTCACAATCTCAAGCGCTTACAATTGCTCTTCATGGGATCCTGGGACATATGTTGTACTCCCTCCGATCCAAAATAATTGTCACGGTTTTGAACTGGTGCTAGTTCAAAACGGCGACACTTATTATGGATTGGAGGTAGTAGTATGAAATCTCTATAAGCATTGTTGGTTTATTAAGCAACTCCTTTGCAGCTTCTGAACTCCCCCTTCCATGTTCTGTTATGAAGCTCTATACGTACTCCCTCCGTTCGGTACTTCTCCGTCGAATTATTGTCATAGAAATGGATGTATCTAGACGTATTTTAATTCTAGATACATCCATTTCCGAGTAATCCCTCTGTTGAATTACTTGTCGCAGAGATGGATGTATCTAGACGTATTTTAATTCTAGATACATCCATTTCCGAGACAAGTAATTCCGAACGGAGGGAGTACTTGTGAATTCGAAGTTGTCGGTTTATCTTTTATCTGAGTAGGTAGCCAGGCTGAATTTGTTCTTACATGAGCTAATTTTGGGTTTTGTCGTCAAACCCCAGTGATCTCCATTGTAGTCGTGCATTACCATTGTAGCCAATCAATCAAGGTGAACTTTGTATTTTTCATTAGTTGTTACAATGTATTGACTTGACTGTGACTTGTCAAGTTGTATACTGTATACTGTATTTAGCACCCGCAAAAAAAAAAAGACTTGACTGTGACTTGTCAAGCTGTATACTGTATACTGTATTTAGCACTGCAATTTGAGGTTTACGAATGTGCAATTCGGTACTTGCACATTTCCTTAGCAGCAAACCAATCAAAGCAAATGTAGTATTGTCAGTTATGTCTTGAAAATTATTCTCTCATCATATACTGTATATATACTCTGTTATGTCTCCTTTGCAGCTCCTGTACTGTATATATATATATATATATGGGGCGTCAGCTACATCCCCCCGCGCCTCCCCTGCGTCGTCCGCTCCGGGCGACTCGGGGGCGAAACCCTAGCTGCCCCCAGGTTTCCCCCCGCCTCCCCTCCTCCTCCCCCGCCGCCGCCGGAACCCGCCCGTGCGGTAGTAGGCGGCGGCGGGGCTTCCCCGCGCACCTGCCTCGACGTGGGCGCCTCTCCCATCGAGACGCCGCCCGCCTCTCCTCAATCTGGTGGCTGAATCGCAGATCAGCCGGCTCGGCCTGGATCGGGGCTCCTCTCTGGCGGGTGGTGGGTCGGGATCGCCGGATCCGCCGGATCTCGCCGGGCGCGTTCGCTTGCCGTCCCCGGCTTGGGTGCTCGCGGCGTGGTCTCCCTGGTGGCGGTGTGGGGCGTCCTCCGTGTTTTGATGGGATGTCGCGGTGGGTGGATCGGGCGGCGGCCTCGGACGGTGTGGACGGCGTGGTTTATCGACGGCGACGGCCGTGGAGGCTGGTGGTCCGCGACTTCGGGTGTGCGGGCGGCGAGGTCTTGGTGGACGTCTACTACGGTGGGTCGGGGTGCCCCGTCACCCGGCGTGCCTGCTACGATGAAGTCTGACGCCTTCTCCGATCAGGCGCCTCGCCGGTCGTTGGCGGGTGGTTGGGATGGGGCGGATCGGGAAACCCTTGGCCGTCGGCGGAGGCCACGACAATGGCGGCGCCTTGTGGGCGTCGGTTCCCTTCTTGGAGGCCTTGTCGAGGTCCTATCCCGTCTCTCACTGTGCTCTTCATTTGGGCGAAAGCTCTAGTTCCCCTTGCAGGCGACGGCGTCGTACCTTCGTCGCGCTCCTTCTTGAAGGCGTCGCCTGGGGTCCCCGGAAGCACGGTGGGCGCTTCGTGGTGCGTGTGAGGTGTTTGGCGGCGGCAATGTGTGCGGCGATTTATCTATTCTACCGCTGATCTTCATCTTGTGGCAGCGCTCCATCTGCTTGGTGATGTTCTACCGTAGGTGGTGGTCGTCATTTGGCGTCATGGCGGAGGGCCTGCCAAGGTTGGCACCTCAATCGCTTGAAGATGGACCGGTGGAAGATGGTGGAGACGACACTGTGAGTGCGTCGGACGGTTTATGCCCTGCACCGGTATGTGGCTAGGTGGGATTCCGCTTTGATGTTAGGTTTAGGTGAATGGTGCAGGTAGTGGCCATTAGCACCCCTTCATCATATGGATAGGATTAGCGGCATATGTTGCCTAGTTGGTGGATTCGCGCTTATTGTTGTAACACTTTGTAAGGTCCTCGAGAATAATCAATAAAGTGGCCGTATGCATCTACCAGATGCAAGGCCGGGGGTCATCCTCTTTTTCTAAAAAAATAAAAATATATTCTGTATATATACCAAGTTAAGTCTCCTTTGCAGCTCCTGAACTCTTCTTTCCATGTTCTGTTATGAAGCTCTATAAGTAGTTCTCAGTTTGAAGTTGTCGTTTTATCTGAGTAGGTAGCCAGGCTGAATTTGTCCCTGCGTGAGCTAATTCGGGGTTTTGTCGTCAAACCCTGGTGATCTTCCATCGTAGTCGTGTATTTCCATTGTAGCCAATCAATCAAGGTGCACTTTGTATTCTTCATTAGTTGTTTTGTTTTTTTGAACCGAGGCAAAAGACTTATCATTTTCATTGATTAAGAAGAGGTGAGAATTGCCCGGTTAATTAACGAAAAACCGGGCTAAAACCGATACAACCCAACCCATATAACATGGGCACCATCGGTCGACCTGGCCACCAACATGAAACATGAGTTGCAAAGAAGAAAAGACATCCGCCGGGGAGTCGCAAGCGTCATCGTCAACCTCCGCACGGGCGACTCCCCGGCTAGAGTAGCCATTAGTTGTTTTGTTACAAAGTATTGACTTGACTATAACTTGTGTGTACTGTATACTGTATTTAGCACTGCAATTTGAGGTTTGCAAATGTGCAATTCAGTAGCGCTGCACATTTCCTTTCTAGCGAATCAATCAGAGCAAACATAGCATTGTCAGTTATGTCTCAAAAGGTATTATATATTACTGTATACTGTATAGACTACTCTGTTCACGGCTAGCTGTATATCACTAGCAACCAAATGTTTCCATTCAACTGTTTGCTTGATAAATTATGTCTTGGAACTATTTTCTCCCTGGACTTGTATCTGAATAAACTTGCTCTAACTTTAGATAACTTCATTCTTGGCAAGCACTTTTTTTTTTCACTCAACAGCTTATTTTGATGTGCTCCCTAATGTGAACCGGTGCTCTAGCACTCTGTTACATTTCTTTGTTGATGATGCAAGCTGTCACATCTTATTACAAGGCGTTAGAAAATTAATCTTGACCTAGAAGGTAGCATCTTTTTTTAACACCTGCTTTGCTTTGCCTTTACTTCCGGAGCTTTTAACTTGTTCTTATCATTGACCGGCTTTTGCCTTTTGGCCATCTGAACTCGAGAATAATGTCTTGGCATGAGGAGATTGCATACGCCCACACCTGCTGTTGTTTTCAGGTTCTTTCGGTTTCTTGGACTAATGCAGTTGCCTGGTTGGCCTTTCAAATAGCAGGGACTGTAAAAGTCATGTCCAACCAAATTGCTAATGGTGGTCAGGATGTACAGCTAGCGTTGCCCTGTACTGTCTCAAGCAAGGATTTCTAAATATAGCATGGCCAATAAACAGTTGTAGAATTCTAAATATGACATGGCCAATAACAGTTACAGTACACATCTTTCAGTGTCCTGGTGATTTACCTGCTCTAAAATTCATGTTTTGTGCACATTGACTCATCTGAAGCCTGACTGCCTGGTTTAGCTGCACCTAATTTCCAAAAAGGAACAGCAGAAGTGCGCTGCAACTTGAGAGTCTTTTTCTAGGGGTCTGGGGTGAGTGCTGGGTGTGGCCACGATCTTGACTCTCGGTTGCGCGTGTACCCACCCTCCATGGATCTCGCGGCCACTTGGAGTTGTCGCGGCAGGGCGTCCAAAATGGCCTGCACTCTGATTTGATTTGCGTGGAGAACTCCAACAAGAGTGGCCGGCCGACTAGTCGGCCAACTGCGGCTCTTATCATCATCATCATCATCATCATCATCATCTCCTTGACCGGCCGGCTTGACGTTCTGCCGCTGGTTCGACTGGATCCGTGCGGGCAGTGGTGCTCCTCACTGGGGAGTGTACATCTACGTCGGAAAGCTGAGAGCCACTTTGGTTGTGTTTGTGTCTTGAGTGGCAGTACCAGATAAGTGGTAAAGAGCGATGGATGCGTCGTGCAATGCTGACTCTTGCGGTCTGGCTTTAGCGGGACCGCAGGTTCCAAAGGGGCCGGAAGAGAACGGTTGTGCCTATGGTGTGAAACATGCTCCATGGCCCCGGAAGGCGACTAGTATGGTCAGCAAATGCAGCACCTAGGCGGAATGACTCGCGACGTTGCACAATGCTAGAGCATCTCTAAGGGAAGCCTCTTAGCGGCTGGGCTGCTGCAAAAAGAAATTTGTTAGCCAGCGAGTCAGATGCATTATACAGTAGTATGTTTTAGGTCTACAAACATGAGGTCTCTGGTTTATCATTTGAAACACCGTGAAAAAGAGTTGGAATTCTTTACAATATTCACATGACATGTATCTTTTCTTTCAAAAATGGGATACCATCGGCATTTGCATGGATTAGTGCACGCGGGCAAAAAGTGATTGGAAACAAGCGTATATGGTTGTACTTGATACATGAAATTATTTAGGTCAATTTCCACAAGCTAGATAGCATAGCGGGTAAGATTTCACTTATTATTCATGAATGAGAAGAATTTTAAATAGTTGTCACTTACAATTTTCAATGGAAAGAGGGAGTGAAGAACTTCCTTCTAGTTGGATGCGACCAATCAATGTTTCAATTGTTCAGCACAGCTGTACAACGAAGACGCTATATTTGTATTTTGATGTAAGTTGCTTATTGTTTACACTGGACACGTCAACATCTCCAAGCTGCAGTGCGACACCACTACACTTGCCAAGACTAGGTACAAACTTACAAACGTAAGTGAAATACCATGGTTTGTTTTTACTACCATTTATCCTTTAAAGGAAGGTACTCCTAACACTTCGTCGGTACACTCCCTCTAGTAGAAACATCATATGGATTGGTCCCTTGGAGCACCACCCAGCCCATCATACTTTCTCAATGCCCCTCATACTAACCAATTGTGATGTGTCTATGCTTCACAATCAGTTTCTTGTACGTGCAGAAAGAACCAACCCATATAAGATCTCAACGTAATCAGTTTCTCGCCAAGCTTTCTCAATATCACTCACTATACATGTACAGTCAGAGTTTCAAGAAAAAGCAAGTACACTTGGATCAAAGCTACAATAGAAAAACGTTTAGAAATAAGAGGGTGCCTCGAGGCATGGGTGTATATCGAGGGGAAAAGGCGGTTAGAAATCAGTGAATGACGATGTACTTGGGAGATGAAATTATTTAGGTCAATTTACATTGGCTAGTTAGAGAGGAACACAAGCACGTAGATTGTCACTTACTATTCATGTATGAGAGACTTTAAATGTGTTATACTTATGAGAAAGAGACCAAATGGAAGAGCTTCCTCTAGTCAGATGAAGCGATCAATGGTCAACACAAATTTTTGCAATGTGTTTTTCAGTGCATGATTATTTGTAGGATGAATGGGTGGATTTGTTGTTTGTTGTATGCCTCTTATTCTTTTTGCTAGAGGCATCATCATCTCCAAGCTCTAGCGACCTTACCAAAGCTACAAAGGCTATGAGGAAGCTTGGCGAGAAATTGTTACGGGCCTACAAATGTGAGGGAATACCATGATTTCATCGCTTAAACCAAGATACTACTTAACACTTGTCATAGTACTTCTCCCGATAACACTTTAGATGGATGGGTCGCTTGAACTACCACAATAGTTGAACATACTTTCACAATACCACTCATTTTAACCTAGTGAGTTATTGCCCATGTTTCGTACCATCTTCGTATTTGTAGAGCAAGATCCAACCCAAACGAGATATCAACCAAAAACGACCAAGTTTATGATGATAAGTAACTCATGACTAATCAATTGCACACACTCTATATAGAGAGGCAAGCCCATTTGAATTAAACTTGCAATGAGGTTGCATCAAGCCATATGACAGCTAACGATGCATGTCTCGAGGCACCCTATAAATGGGTTGGTTCATAAAATGCAACACTTGGCAGAATGAATGGCATTCACATGGTGTTAGCAACTTTTCATCAGGTTTTTCTCTTCAACTGAGAGCAAAATGCACGGAGATATTTATTAGCCAACGAGTTGGGTGCATTAGATGCTTTAGGTATACGAACATTAAGTCTCTAATTTATTGTTCAACACACCATGAAAAAGTTGAAATTCTTGGCAATATTTACATTATGTGCATTATTTCTATTCAAATAGTGAGATACCTCTAGTCTTGGCATCCACTACTGCGCGTAGCTTCCCCACAACATACACCTATGATAGCATAAAGCATCAAATCCAAGATCGACTAATGCACAAAAGATAAACATGAATGAGGCAAATGCGCTATTCATTATACAAAATGTGAAACGAACAATGGTTTGGTGATATCCAGTAATATTTTTATTGTATATGCTTGTTGTGTGAATCATTAAATTATTTTGACCTTTTCATAACATTTTGGAAGATGAATGAAGATCCTAGTGCATCCAACTCCCATAATCCATGCAAGTAACTAACCATTTAACATGTTAAAAAAAATCATTGTTATATCCATCCTGAAAAATGCATTTTCATAAATCAGAATATCATAATTTAATTTCCTTACTAATGTAATGGAATTAAAAATAAACATCTCGCATGTTAAGGGTGAAACATTCATATCAATGTTTTGTGTATTTACGAAGTAAGGATGTATATTCTTAGTTGTAAGTGCAAGTCCACTCGATGGTGTTTGGGGACATCGCAGTCTTTCGTGGCAAAAATAATCTACTAAACAAACTTTTGGTCGGTGGTTTTATAACATGACATGGCTGGAGGAGGAGCAGGGCAGGAGCGAGAAGAGGTGGGTGAGTAAAACAATAAGGAAACGTAAGTAAAGGGTAGCACGTGGGGGTGGGAATAAGGGGGTTGATTGGCTGGATGAGGTCAACTAAGTAGCTAATGTTATAAAATCCCATTTGGGATTAAATGAATGATCTGGCGCACGAATATCCCAAGTCGAAGCTGTCTCCAAGCAAAGAGGAGAGGAGTGAGGTGGCGATTGGGGTGAATGATGATGTCAACGATGCAGCCTACATGCATAGGAGGATATGAGCGAGGTGGTAATGGGGGTAGCGAGAGAGAGTGAGAGAAATGCTATAACTAAAGGAGACCATTTACTGACCGATGCATTAACTGATCAACATGGTGGTTTGCTATGTGTTATTCAATCTGTGATTGTTTACAATTAAGAGGATATACATCTAGTTTTTTGTACTCCAGTTGTTGTTTTATCGAGGTATCTACGTATCCAAGTTCTGGTGAAACCGCTAAAGCTTCCAAGACCACAAGGAAGCTAGACAAGAAATTATTAGAAAAGGACAAATGCAAGGGAATAATATATGCTATTATTGCTACTACTTCATCCCTTAAGCCAAATTACTTTTAACGCTCGCAATATTTCTCCTAGTAGGTCATTTGGCTCTACATCCAAGTTCAACATACTTTATCAACCCCACTCATTCTAACCAAGTGAGTATGTCCCTATGTTCCATATTAGTCTTCTTATATGTAGAGCAAGATCGACCCCATACATGATTCAATGAAAAAAGATAAAATTTATGATGATATTACTTGTGACCAAAGATGTCAATGGCACACACTTTCTATAAGTGTGGAAAGTTTTTGAGAAGATGCAATCACAATTGGATTAAAAGTGATAATGAGTTTGCCTCAAGACATATGTACACATCGAGGGTAAAAGGTGGTTGGAAACAAGTGGACGAGGATGTAATTAATAGATTAAATCATTTATGTCAATTTACATGGGCTTTGATGTGTGCATTTTGCATCTTTATTTTTTACTTTTTATTATTTATTAGCCTATTTCAATGACATATTTCGTGTTGTGGTGCAATTCTAATGCCTTTTCTGTCATAATAAAGTGCAAGTTATATAAAGAGAAGGGGATTGCCGACAGTTGGAATTCTGGACCTGAAAAAGCAACCGAAGATATAGCAATTCTCTCGAGCTCAAAACGAAGTGTGGATTTTGGAGAATTATTTTGGAATATATGAAGAATATTGGAGCAAAGAAATGCTAGAGGGGGCCCACCAGCTAGCCACAAGGACAGGTGGCACAGCTTACCCCCTAGCCGCGCCTCCTACCCTTGTGGGCCCCTGGTGGCTCATCTCCCAACGTCCTTTTGCCATAGAATTCCATTTATCCTAGAAAATTTCACATAAAAATTGGGGACTTTCCGCCACTGTCTACGAGGCGGAACTTGGGCGTAGTACTTTTGCTCTTTGGCGGAGCGATTCTGCTGAGGAAACTTCCCTCTGGAAGGGGGAAATCGAAGCCTTCATCATCACCAATGCTTCAATTATTGTGGGGATCATCATATTCACCAACACCATCTCATCTTCAAACCCTTGTTCATATCTTGTGTTCAATCTTTGTATCAAACCTCAGATGTGCACCTAGGGGTGCTAGTAGTGTTGATTACATCTTGTAGTTGATGCTTGTTAGTTTAACCGAGGAAGATTGTTATGTTCGGATTGTTAAACACATATTTATATCCAATGATCATGATCAATATGATGAGTTGTGAGTAGTTGTATTTGTTCTAGAGGACATGGGAGAAGTCTTTTCATTAATAATCATGTGAAGTTGATCACCGTTCAATGTTTTGATATTATGTTGCGTTGTTCTTCCTCTAGTGGTGTGATGTGAACGTCGACTACATGGCACTTCACCATATTTGTGGCGGGGAAGGCATCGTGGAATTAGTTTGTAGATGGTGGGTTGCAAGAGCGGTAGAAAGCTAAACCCTAGTTTAGAAATTGTTCCGTGAGGGGTTATTTTGGATCCACATGTTTAAGATTTATCTTAATTACTTCTCTTGTATTTGCGGATGCTTGCATGGAGGGTATAATCATAAGTATGTATTTGTTCAAGTAAGAACAATACCTTAGCTCCGGTCCACCCACATAACACTTATCAGCAATGAGCATTAAATCAGTGAATCTTGGCGAAAGTAACTTGGCGATATCCTCGTGTGTCCTCAAGAGCGTTTTAATCACTATAAGAAGTATCACCGGCTTGTCCTTAGCACAATTGAGGATTGGGTCACTTACTGCGCCTTGCTACTTTTGTTACTTATTACTTGTTAGTGATTAGCTATCAAACTATCTTACAACACTTGCAGTGAAAACCTTGCTGAAAACTGTCTACCAATTCCTTCTGCTCCTCGTTGGGTTTGACACTCTTACTTATTAAAAGGACTACGATTGACCCCCTACACTTGTGGGTCATCAGCTATGCAGAGAGGTACACATGCATGTATCGTGTATGCGAGGCATTTAAAAAATTAACCTATTGTTCAATGGTGGCGCATGCATACCCCCAGAGAGAGAGAGAGAGAGAGAGAGAGCTTATGAAAAGTGAGAGAAGGTACACATTATAGAGGAGATGTGAGAGATCATGGTTGTTATATCTTTGCAACTATAGGTAAGCATACAATGACCATTTGATCATCATAATTGTAAATGATCATACCATAACCATTATATCTCCATAATTCTGCATGAATAGATAAGAACCATTAGACAATCATATTATATCTAAGGCTCCACTTGGAACACACAATTTCGTAACATAGAGATACAAAAAAATTACACGTATAGGAAAGGAATCCATGTGGAATGGAAAGGAGTGTGAAAACATAGAAAAAATGCCAAAAACCTGTTTCGGATGCAAGAAAGACAATTATAGAAAATTGTATAAATGAATATACTCATGTAATTTTGGACGATCCGCTCTTTTTCATTTGTAAAATTACCAAATGATAGGCCTATATATCGAATCGATAATATGATGAACATCATATTAAGGGGATTTTAGCACATTATGGTTTCTTTTTCGTATACAACAACTCATGTGTCATATCATGAAATAAAGTATAGAGTTACTTCTCCGCCACACAACTAAGATCATGGTTGTCCTCCCAACTTCATCTCCACATAACTCACACATATCTCTCTAGCTATTCTTCGCGATGGCAAGCTCTTGTTGTGAGCCAACACCATAATATTTTTTACAACTAATGCTCATTATGAACATATAATTGTTGTGACGTGTTTAGTCCCATTTGGTTCATGGGAAGAGAGTATAAAGTATGAATACCCCGAGAATAGTTCTAGGACCTCCAATGCATTTCATTCTACGAATACCCCACGAATGACATGACCAATGCTAACCTCCCATTTGGGTTTAATGAGCTCTTGTGCATGGTACTTTATGTCGCCTCCTTGCAAAGGAGCAGTGGGATGTGGCTATGGGGTGAAAGATAATATCGACTATATATTAAATGGTGCACCTACATCCCATTTGGGTTTAACTGAGCACTTGATCAGACGCGATAACATCCCATCTTGATGTTACCTCCACGCAAAGGGGGATTTGAGTGCGGTGGGGTGGGGTGGAGAGAGAGAGAGAGATAGATAGATAGATAGATAGAGAGAGAGAGAGAGAGAGAGAGAGAGAGTATTGTCAAGAGACAAAGTAGAATAGCTTTCTTCAGTTCGATGTCTTAATTTATCAAGGCTAATGTTCGCAATTCGTGATTGTGTTTTACCATGAAGGTGATACTTTTTTTAGTTTGTATGTTGCTTAGTATTTTCATCGATGGCACTGACATTGCTAATCTCTAGCAACACCTTGAAAGCTACAAAAATTGTGGTCAAGCTAGATGGGAAGTTGGTGAAAACTTACAAATGCGAGGGGATACGATGATTTGTTATTACTACCAATTTATCCTTTAAACCATAATACTCCTTACATCTTGTGGCAAACCACCTCAAGGTAGACACTTTAATCGGATTAGTCACCTGAACTACCACAAAATTTTAACATACTTTCCAAATGTCACTCATTCTAACCAAGTCAGTATGTGCCCTATGTCTTATAGAAATCTTCTTACTTGTAGAGCAAGATCCAACCCATATAAGATCACAACGAAAAACTATCAAGTTTGCTATCATATTACTTCTGACTAACAAAAGCAATTGCACTCACTCTATATAGGTGTGGCATGGTTTTTGAGAAGAGGCAATCGTAGCTAAACTGAAGCTACAATGAGGTTGCCTCAAGCCATATGTACACAGCAATGGCAAAAAAAAAACGGTTGGAAACCAGTGAATAAGGTTGTACTTGGTAGATGAAATAATTTAGGTGTATTTATTGTCACTTAATATTCATGTACAAGAGTCACTTTAATTTTTTTTACTTAAAATTCAATAGGGAATTCATTTATGCTTGCACACATGCATTGGGGGACAAGGAGCGTGGGACGTCTGTGGGAGAAGGTACGCAGTTATAAGACTTGGTTTGTTGGGGAAAAGATATGTTGTACCAGGGCTTGTGATTCGCCTTCTTCATTTGATACTCTTAAATGGTCTGAAGATATATAAGAAAGAATTAGTACATATACATAGTATTAATCTATTACCAATAAATCCCAAGTCTGAATTTCTAACGTGATCAGAAAATTAAATACAACTATTTTTTTATCATCAATATTGATAACCGACAAGTTTAGAGCCCAACTTTGCATCAGCCACTATTGAGTGTCAAATTTGCCATTTGTTTTTCTTAATGTGTTATGTGATTTTTTTATTTTAGTATTTATATACCAACATTTTGTATGTCATGCATTCCTTTAAAAAAAGACATTAACCCGGATTGGTTGCACATGGAGTGCAATAAGTCCTCGAAAACTATATACTCCCTATGTCCCCGTTCACATGACATTGTCATTTGTTGTGATTAACTTTGACCAGTGATTTAACCAATAATATGTATCATTAAAATTATATTATTGAAGATATTTTATCAAGTACAAATACAACAATATAACTTTTGTGACACATAACACAAGTCTAGTTGGTTAAACTTGACTTTAAAATGCATACAACCATATAAATCAGGACAAAGACAGTAATTCCCCTTGGTTTGTTGCTACTACATCATGATGTATTCAATTTAATTATAATTTGATGTGGAAGTTAGAATAAATTGGCCAACTATACAGAATATAGACGACACCTAGTTTGGAAAAGATGTCAACGGTAAACGTAGGGGTGCACTATCACTATCCTACCATAGTTTCATTTTTCAAGGCTCATTTTTCACGGGACTCCCTGTTTGAAACTTTGTGCGGTAGAAAGATGGCCAATCCTATCAAGATTGTGATGAAGCTAGATGGGAAGTTGGTGAAAACCTACGAATGCAAGGGGATACCATGATCTATTATTACTACCATTTTACCCCTTAGACTATAGTACTCCTAACGTCTTGTCGCAAAACTCCTCCAGGTAGATACTTCAGTCGGATTAGTCACCTGAACTATCATCGGGGTTCACCATAGTTCCCTGATGTCACTCATTCTAACCGAGTGACTATGTGCCCTATGTCTTATAGACATCTTCTTACTTGTAGCGCAAGATCCAACCCATATAAGATCGTAACGAAAAGACTATCAAGTTTGCCATGATATTACTTATGACTAAAGAAGACAATTGAACCCACTCTATACATGTGTGGTATGGATTTTGAGAAGAGGCAAGCATAGATGGACTGAACCTACATTGAGGTTGCCTCAAAACATATGTACATAGCATGGGCAAAAAATGGGCAGAGACCACTAAATAAGGTTGTATTTGTAGATGAAATCATTTTAGGTGTATTTACACATGCAAAGTAAGTTGCCAGCTACTATTCATGTACAAGAGTCATTTTAATTTTTTCACTTAAAATTAGATGGGGTTTTCATGTATGCTTAAGCACACACATGGCGGATAGGGAGGAGCATGGGATCTAGGTTGGGGAAGGTACTTAGTTTGTTAGGGAAAATATCTACTATACTACGACTTGTGTTGCATACTGCTTCGGTTGATACTTTTAAACGGTTGAAAAATACATATAAAAAATTAGCACATATACCTATGGTGCCAACAAATGCCAATCTGAATTTGTAACATAATTAGAAATAAAAATACGACTAATTGGCTATCAATGTTGACATCAGAGAAGTTTAGAGCCCAACTTTACATTAGCACTATTCAGTGTCAAATTTGCCATTTGTTTTTCTTGACATGTGTTGTGAATCTTAATTTAAATTTTTAAATATATTAGATACTAGAATTTTGTATGTCATGCATTCCTTAAAAATGAAAGTAACCCGGATTGGTTGCATAGGGAGCGCAACAAGTCCCCGCAAACTGTATACTCCCGATGTCCCCATCCACATGCCATTCTCTTTTTTCATGATTAACTTTGGCCATGAATTTAACTAATAACATATGTCATTAAAATTATATTGTTGAAGATATTTTATGAAGTACAAATACAATAATATAATTTTTGTGACACATAACACAAGTCTAGTTTGTTAAACTTGACTTTAAAATGCATACAACCACGTAAATTGGTACATGGGGAGTAATTCCTCTTAGTTCGTTGTTATTCAATCGTGTTGTATTCAATTTAATCATAATTTAATGTGGAAGTTAGCTGCAAAACATGTTGCACATAAATCTTTGACAAGTCGCATGAATTTTGGCTAAAAATTTCGGCAGTATAACGCGTCACATGGATAAAGAAATGCATCTGCAACCGCACTAGACGAGCAAAAATCAATATTGGTTGCTAGAAAGGATGGCAAGTTTGCATCAAATAATCGACGACTTTCCATTTCGCCCTCAAAAGACATCCCAATCTTTAACTAAAAAATGTTCAGATGAAGCCGGTCACCTCTTTATGCTATCATGTTCCACAAAACCAATAAAAGGAATAATTCTTATTACATTGTCGGGATCAAGCCGACCCTCGGCCTCACAAGCCGCACCGGTGTTAGCATCAACATATCTTCAACGATGGACACAATTGGGCAAAACTGATGCTGACTAGATGTTTACACTAGCTAAGCAGGGTGGTGTGATTTTATTGTCTAGATTTAATACAAACATCATTACAGTGTGCATGCATTGCTTAACTGGATTTAATTATTTTAAGTAATCAAGCAGTTAGATAATTGTAACATGACCATGTTTGCTCACTTTACATGAGTTATTTCTAGTAACCAGCATAGATTAATGATTAGATGCTAGTCTTCTAAAGGTTTATTATACACATGCATCGATTTCTCCTAGGGCCATGCTACTGGAATAAACATAAATGGTAGCAGGAACTAGAGAAAAATACTAGTAGAACATATTTGAGCTGGAAATCACAGATAAAATCGTAGCATTTGCCCGATGGATTAGACAGGAGAACACTAAATTAACCACAAGCACTCTTTGATGTAGTGTGGCTAAACAAGCACTAGGTAGGCTTGGAGTGTCAATTGAGGTAGTGGTGTCGTGCAACATACATGTGACGGAGGAGTGGCACATGGTGAGCTTGGTGAGGCACTTGAGGCCGGCGATCTCGATGAGCATGGGGTAGGCGGAGGGCCGGCGATTTTCGTTGTTGTCCCGCGATTTGGCATCGACATCTCATCTGTGCCATCAGAAAACCCATTAGATGGATCGAGTGGCGCAATGGAATGATTTTCTTAAGGAATGGTTAGATGGAGAAAAGGCATGCTCATACAGAGTACTAGGCAGCAGGCACGACAAGTATGGGGCATCGAAGACACGGCGTGGCTGCTTGACAAGACACCATCTTGGTGCCACTCACCAATAAAGCACATCGTGTAAGGAGAAAGGAGAGCGGAGGAGGGGAGGTGGTGGCACTGAGTCGAGAGAAAGAGGAGTAGAAACTTGTGGCGTGCGAAGGGTCGTACCTTTATAAAGAGGGTTGGCCAAGATGGATAATTGGCGATCCACGTGAGGCACGCGGCATCCAATGGGGATGGCGCAGGAGGAAGGGAGGAGGAGGCGGAGCGATAGTAGCACTGGAGGAGAATGATTTGGTTTTGCGGAGTGCGTGCTTCAAGGAGGAATGCGTGCACGAGTAATTAGCCGGGAGTTGTCACGTTTCCTAACTAATAGGCAAGTAGTACTAGTCCCTCCCTAAAATAACGCCTCCTAGGTACTATTCCAAATGACGTATGTTAATAAATCTCTAATCACCTCCCTTGTCTCTCTTAACAAACCTTCCTTTTTTTAACAAAGTACTGACGTAGACCCTCCCACCCCACGTAACATTGCCATATCATCCAGATTTAGCAAAGATTAAAGTCATTTATGTGATAGTGCATGCGCTGGATTAATCAATTGATTAACATATGCAAAAAATAAGACGTGACTTATTGATTGTTTGTTATGTATAAATATCTCTCGGTGATTGATCATATTCCTACCATGTTGCTGAGTGTGGCTTGAGAAATGGCGTCGATTGCCAATCTCTCGGTACCACTTCTCTTGGTCGCCACCCTACATTATCGGAATCAAGCCGACCCTTGGCCTCACAAGCCGCATCGGTGTTATCATCATCATATCTCCAACGGTGGACACAATTGGGCAAAACTAATGCTAAACTAGATGTTTACACTAGCTAAGCAGGGTGGTGTGATTTTATTGTTTGGATTAAAACAACATTACAATGTGCATACATTGCTTAACTGGATTTAATTATTTTAAGTAATCTAGCAGTTAGATAGTTGTAACGTGACCATGTTTGCTCACTTTACATAAGTTTTTCTAGTAACCAACATGGATTAATGTTTATATGCTAGTCTGGTAAAGGTTTCTTATACACATGCATCGATTTCTCCTAGGGCCGTGCTACTGAAATAAACATAAATGGTAGCAGGTACCAGAGAAAAAAAAACTAGTAGAACATATTTGAGCTGGAAATCACATATAAAATCATAACATTTGCCCGATGGATTAGACAGGAGAACACTAAGTTAATCACAAGCACTCTTGGATGCATTGTAGCTAAACAAGCACTAGGTAAGGCGCACACCGTCAACTGAGGTAGTGGTGTCGTGCAGCATACCTATGATGGAGAAGTGGCATATGGTGAGCTTGATAAGGCACTTGAAGCCGGGATCTCGACGAGTATGGAGTAGGTAGGGGGCAGCCTGGGCGGATTCTTGTTGTTGTCCCATGACTTGGTGTCGGCATATCATTTCTGCCATCAGAAAACCTATCAGATAGATCAAGTGCTGCCATCTTGATTTCGCTCGACGAGACACCATCTTGGTACCGCTCAATGGTAAAGCACATCGTGTGAGGAGAAAGGAGTGCGGGGGAGGGGAGGTGGTGGCATTGAGTCAAGAGAAAGAGGAGTAGAAACTTGTGGGGCGCGGGCGATAGATCAAAGAGGTAGTAAGTATCAAAGGGACGTACCTTTATAAAGAGGGTTGGCCAAGATGGATGGGATGGCGATCCATGTGAGGCACACTGCAGCTAATTGGGATGGAGCGGGAGGAAGGGAGGAGGAGGCGGAGCGATGGTAGCATTGAAGGAGAATGCTTCGGTTTTTGCGAAGTGCTTGCTTCAAGGAGGAACGCGTGCACGAGTAATTAGTCAGGAGCTGTTACGTTTCCTAACTAATAGGCAAGTAGTACTAGTCCCTCCCTGAAATAACGCCTCGTAGGTGCTATTCCGAATGACGTCTGTTAATCAATCCCTAATCACCTCCCTTGTCTCTCTCAACAAAACTTCCTTTTTTTAACAAAGTACCGAGACCGGCGCTCCCACCCGATGTAACATTGCCATATGATCCAGATTTACCATAGAGTAAAGTCATTTATGTGTTACTGCATGCGCTGGATTAATCAAATGATTAGCATATGCCGAAAATAAGACGTGACTTATTGATTGTTGTGGTGTTTAAAGATCTCCCAGTGATTGATGCTATTCCATCATCTTCACCGTGTAGCTGAGTGTAATCCAGATTTAGCACAGAGTAAAGTCATTTATGTGTTACTGCATGTGCTCGATTAATCAAATGATTAACCTGTACCAAAAATAGGACGCGACTTATTGATCATTTGTGATGTATAAAGTTTTTTTAGATGAACAGGGAGGCCTCCCCCTCCCCGGTTCCATTACGCAAATGAAACCAAACTCGATCCTCAGTTATGTGATGTATAAAGATCTCCCGGTGATTGATGTAATTCCATCATATTCATCGTGTAGCTGAGTGACTTGAGAAATGGCGTCAATTGCAAATATCTCAGTACCACTTCTCGTGCTCTATGCTAACGACGAAGTTGAGTTGTGTTGGCGAGGCAATAGTGCACTGAAAAAGAGATAACGCTTAATTATGTGGATGGGTGATCCAAGAGGTAAAGACTCTCTGTTTTTTGATAGGCAGATAGAGGTGATATCCTCGGCATACTAGGTAGGTAGGGTAAACATACATACTTTGAGGCTTCAGGAATCCATCAACTCCATCCATGTTAAGTTAATTCTTGATTTTTGCCACCCAAATAATCCATCCCTGTATAGATACAAACAAACACGTAAAGAAAGGCCAGTCAGTTTCTACTCGTAAATTCGAGTGCTTTTCAAAATTCGTCACACATATCATTCATTAGCATGCATCCATCCATGTTTAATACTTCCTCCATTTCTAAATGTAAGTCTTTTTTTTTACAGATTTTATAATATGAACTACATATAGATGAATATAGACATATTTTAGAGTGTATTTTGCTCCGTACGTAGTCCATTGGAATCTCTAGAAAAATTATATTTAGGAACAGAAGGATTAATTTTCTAAAAGGAAGACAAGCAACAAAGACCAACCAAATAATCAATCCTATGCTCTGCTTGCTCATGTCCCATGCAAATAAACACCAGACTACTCCACTTTCTTTTTCTCTCTTTCAAAGTGGCAAATAAATGTGAAAGCAATACATAAATCATCACACAAATTTATCTTTTCTTGCGCCAGTTATTATATAAACATTGAATGAGCTGACATTCATTCTTTTTTACACGGAGGATTAACTAATTGAACCTGCCAACTGAAAAAAGCACACATTCATTCAACCAATCCAAAAAAGCACAAAGGCATTTTTTCTTTGACCCATTCCAGACCAATGTTGGGAATTCATAGATTCACTGGATAAAGATTCCAAATCAGGGAGGGATAATTACCAATTCAAAGAACAAACAATTGCAACACAATTCTGAAAACAAGAATCTATCTAACCAAGATGATGAACCACCTAACAGCTACGTCTGTGTCTCTTATATTCTCTTCTTCGGCAAACAACATCTTCTTGCCCATCTCCATCTCTTCTCTTCTTCGGCAAATGACATCCTTCTTGAGTCCTACAGAGGAGAGAAGTAGACAACACACACTTGTGCTGCGTACAAAACATCCAACATTGCTACAAGCTCCATTGATAACCCACAAGTAAAGGGATCGCAACAGTTTTCGAGGGTAGAGTATTCAACCCAAATTTATTGATTCGACACAAGGGGAGCCAAAGAATATTCATGAGTATTAGCAACTGAGTTGTCAATTAGACCACACTTGAAAGATTTAATATCTGCAGCAAAGTGTTTAGTAGCAAAGTAATATGGAAGAAACGGTAACAGTGGAAAAAGTAACAGTAGTAGTTTTGTAGTGATTGTAACAGCAGTGGCAACGAAAAGTAACTTAGCAAAGATCAATATGTGAAAAGCTTGTAGGCAATGGATCGGCAATGATAATTGTATCGGATGGCCTTCATCATGCAACAGTCATAACATAGGGTGACACGGAACTAGCTCCAATTCATCAATATAATGTAGCATGTATTCCACATATAGTCATACTTGCTTATGGAAATGAACTTGCATGACATCTTTTGTCCTACCCTCCCGTGGCAGCGGGGTCCTAATGAAAACTAAGGGATATTAAGGCCTCCTTTTAATAGAGAACCAGACCAAAGCATTAGCACTTAGTGAATACATGAAGTCCTCAAACTACGGTAATCACCGGAAAGAATCACAACTATTTCACCTTGGGGTATGCGGATCATAACTCGTAATAGGTGTCTACAACTTGCAAGATAGGATCAAGAACACACATATATTCATGAAAAAAATAGGTTCAGATCTGAAATCATGGCACTCGGGCCCTAGTGACAAGCATTAAGCATAGCAAAGTCAATAGCAATATCAATCTCAGAACATAGTGGATACTAGGGATCAAACCCTAAAACTCCTAACTCGATACATGATAAATATCATCCAACCCATCACCGTCCAACAAGCCTACGATGGAATTACTCACGAACGACAGTGAGCATCATGAAATTGGTGATGGAGGAAGGTTGGTAATGATGATGGCGACGAACCCCCTCTCCAGATCCCAAACATACTCCAAATCAGCCCTCCCAAAGAAGAACAGGAGGCGGCGGCGGCTCCGTATCGTAGAACATGATGAACTCTTCTATCTGATTTTTTTTCTCCCCGAATAGGGTTATATGGAGTTGGAGTTGAGGTCGGAGGGGCTGCAGGGGACCCAAAAGCCTGCAGGGCGCGCCCCAGGGCTTGTTGCCTCTGAGTGGCCCTCCTCTGGTTAATTCGTGCACCGATATTTTTTATATATTCCAAAAATAATCTCCATAAATTTTCAGGTCAATCCAAGAACTTTTATTTCTGCACAAAAATAACACCATGGCAATTCTGCTGAAACCAGTGTCAGTTCGGTTTAGTTCCATTCAAATCTTGCAAACTAGAGTCCAAAACAAGGGCAAAAGAGTTTGAAAAAGTAGATACGATGGAGACGTATCATCCATCCGTCCGTCTTGTCGCCCTCCTGTTGGAGATATGCCCTAGAGGCAATCATGTATGATGATATTTCCTATGTGTTTATGAATAAAGATAGTCCTTGGACATTATCAATGATGTGTATCAGCAAGTATGTGACTTGTTTGTGGGACTATGCATTGTATGATGACTGTCCTAAAAGGTCCCTAGTCGAAAGGGCTGTGTGGACGCGCAGCCGACTAGACTGGCATATGACACGGTCGATGGCTTGGTCTCACTAGCCATGGAGCATTGGATGCTAACCGGATCATATGGACTTGGAAAGGTCTGGTCGAATTCGACGTAGTCGGATCCGAGTCGAGATAAAGTCCGAGTCGGACAGACCCAACTATGAGACACAGCGATATGTCATCTGTGAGTCTCTAGTACAACATACGTTCTATGTCCTAAGACCTGAGTTGATGCATGTACTCGGGATGGTGACAGACTTGCTTTGGGCTGACCAAACGCTACTCCGTGACTGGGTAGTTACAAAGGTAGGTTTCGGGTTTGTCTAGTCCCATGCTGCGAGACATGGTCGAGCAAGATGGGATTTGCCCCTCCGATCAGGAGAAATATACTCTGGGCCCCTCGTGTGATCCGACCAGGATAAGCATGGCCATGCGACAAGGATTATGAGATAATCCGGTTTGTGGTCGGTATCACTGGAACGAGAAAGAGGTCGGGCTAGCACAAGGATGACAGTCTCGCCTTGATCCCGACAACATATATCGTGTTGCAAAGGGAAGAAGTGTGACACGTTATGCTGTGTTCGCCTAACCAGCTTCATAGTCTGCTTGGTGGTCGGCACGCTTTGCTAGAGGCCGCTACCAACCGTGCAGGTCGGAGGTGATCCGAACTGTGACCAAGCCGGCTTGAACCTAAGGGGTCGCGCGCTTAAGGGAAGGAACCTACGAGGTCGGTTCGTAGGACACTGGTCGGATGTGATCCGAACTGGAGTAAGAACGTGACCGAGTAGACTTTGGGCTTTAGGGTCCGTGCAAGGCCCAAGTGTTGAGCCTGCGACGGACACCTATATAAAGTGGAGGTGCGGCACACTCATGCGATTGATCGCTTCGGCTGCGACTAGGGTTTTCATGTGTTGCGAATAGCCACCTCCACTTGCCGCCGACTGTGTGATCGGACCTAGCAGTCTGCCGCACGGTGTTCCTCCTGCACGCGCGGATACCGTTAGAGGCGGTGCACTTGCGCCGCTCCGGCGAACTCGTACGTGGGATCGGACGACCGGATGTTCGAGGGAGATAGAAAGAGGAGGAGACGATCCACGCGGACCCGCTGCCCCAACTCTTCTTCCGCTACAGGGCACTGCGCGTCTAGTGGTAACGAACTGTGATCCATCTCCTGTAGCATGTTCCTGGATGTTCTGCGCGTAGGAAAATTTTAATTTGCAGTCGACGCACCCTACCGTAGAACCCAAAAGTGGTATCGAGCCTCGCTATAGGATTTGGTTTCGATCATATGCATATTAGATATGTGGAGGGGACAGATGAGATCTGTTGTCGTTGATAAGATCGGCTATGTGCACGGTTGATGTGATCAACTGCACATGGGGATCGTTGAGGCTATGTCTTCTGTAAATCGGGATCGATGAGGTCGTGACACGATCTACCCCTACCGGTCGGTTGTCCGCCATCGGGGTTAACAGTGAAACATAAATCCGGATCGGATTCGTGATGATCGATAAGATCGGGACCGCCGTGTGCGTAGCGCCGTGTATTTCGTACCCGACACACAAACCGGTAGAATGTGATTCTATGCATAACTTTGTTTTGCAGGTTTGATGTGAATAGTATGGCTCATGTGTATGTGATGCATGTGTGTAATTTATACGTGGCCTGCGTGTCATTTTTGTCAGCCGGCAGGAGCCAAAGTGCTGTCATTATATTGTATAACGACCTGCGTGTCGACTTGTGACTCTATGTAAATTCATTACTAGTTGTAGTAGTTGGATAATAGAGATCAGGTTGGCGGTTTGGCGTCCCGGCATGACAAACAAGATGGAGTTCGTAGATGGTCATCGGAGTCAGAGCCGACCTGGAAGAACGTCCATGAAGGATCCATACTATTTCACAATATGTGTTATATTTGTGATAGTTATGCTTCTTTGTTTCTATGCATGTTAGAATGATCCCTCATGAATATCAAGCGAATTGCCATCCCCGACGTTGCACCTTTGCACGTCAAGTACGTCTAGTAGTGGGCTCATAAAATTGGGGTGCTGCTGGGTGTCCTTGAACTGAAGGGTTCGTATCGGACACAGACATGCACTGCATCAGGTTAACTTGACAAGGCTATCAAAACGGTTTTGGGCCTTGTGGCAAAGAAGGTTGGGAGCCGGGGTATGAGATACCTTCCCGACTGACAGGAGTCGTATAGAGATACAATTAGCAAGGAGTTGCTTACCGAATAGGTATGTTGGCTAGCAGTGATGCTAAAGCTCACTAGTCGCATGCGCTAGTCGGATCCTGAATCACTGAGAGTTTGCGGAGGGATGCCAACTTCAGTGGGAGTATTTCTGTTTAGGCTAGAATTATTCTACATAAACACATTGCTTAGTGATTGCATATTTTCTGTTGTAGATCAATGGCACCACCTGCTCAACCCAACTTTGCATTGAAATCAATTCTGGAAAAGGATAAACTGAACGGAACAAAATTTACCACCTGGTATAGAAATCTGAGAATTGTTCTGAAGCATGATAAAAAGGAACATGTTCTAGAGGATCCACTTCCAGAGGAACCTGCCGATAATGCTAGTGCCACAGCTAAGAATGCCTACCAGAAACTCGTTGATGAATCAACGGAGATCAGTTGTCTGATGATGGCTTGTATGGAGCCCGATTTGCAACAGCATTTCAAAAATGTTGAGGCTTACGGTATGATCAAGAGTCACAAGAGCATGTTTCAGACATAGGGTAGGACCGACAGGTTCAACGTCTGGCGATCCTTGATGGATTGCAAGCTGAAGGAAGGTGATCCACTGAGCCCACATGTGATCAAGATGATCGGATATGTGCAAGCTTTGGATCTTTTGGGCTTCCCTCTCTTGGATGAGCTGGCTACAGATGCAGTTCTGGGTTCTCTTCCGCCCAGCTATGGGACGTTCATCTCGAACTATCATATGCATGGCATGGATAAGAAGCTCACTGAATTGCATGGGATGCTCAAAGTGGCAGAGCAGGATATTAAGAAAGGCACGCATCAAGTGTTGATGGTGCAGAAATCGGCTAAGTTCAAGAAGAGTTGGTCCAAGAAAAAGGCTAAGGCAAAGGGCACGGAGACGGTAACCTCTGCCGCTGCGCCAAAGTCTGGACCGGACTCAAAGACCATTTGCTATCACTGCAAGGAGACCGGTCACTGGAAGAGGAACTGTAGCAAGTGGCTTGCAGAGCATGGCAAGAAGGCCGGGAATGCTGCTTCAGGCAAAGGTACACTTGTTGCATATGTTATAGACATTTACCTTGCCGACATACCTAGTAGCTCTTGGGTATTTGATACCGGATCGGTTGTTCATATTTGCAACTCGATGCAGGGGCTGGTAAGAACTAGGCGTGTGGCACAAGGGGAGATTGACATCAGGGTCGGCAACAAAGCAAGAGTTGCTGCGTTGGAGGTCGGCACGATGCAGCTCCAGCTTCCTTCCGGATTCATAATGGAATTGAATAATTGTTATTACGTTCCTGCACTTAGTCGGAACATTATTTCTGCCTCATGTTTGATGAGTCAAGGTTATGAATTCAATTTAAAGGACAATGGTTGTTCGATATTTTTGAATGGTATGTTCCATGGCTATGCACCCGTTGTTGATGGGCTATTTATATTGAATCTAGAACAGGAACCGGTCTATAACGTGAATGTCAAGAGGCATAAGCCTAATGAGATAAATCCGACATACTTCTGGCATTGCCGGCTTGGACACATTAGTCTGAAACGCATGAAGAAGCTCCATGATGATGGGCTCCTAACTTCGTCCGACTTCGGGACGTTCAAGACATGTGAATCATGCTTGCTCGGCAAGATGACTAAGTCTCCTTTCGCAAAGAGTTGCGAGAGGGCGTCCGAGCTATTGGAACTTATACATAGTGATGTGTGTGGTCCAATGAGCACAACCTCCAGAGGTGGCTATCAGTACTTCATGACTTTTACCGACGACTTGAGTAGATATGGATATATCTATTTGATGAGGCACAAGTCGGAGACTTTTGAAAAGTTCAAAGAGTTTCAGAACGAGGTTGAGAATCATCTCGGCAAGACTATAAAGCTTCTGCGATCTGATCGTGGAGGTGAGTACATGAGCCAGAGTTTGATGATCATCTGAAAAGTCGAGGTATAGTACCTCAGCTCACACCTCCGGGTACGCCACAGAGAAACGGCGTGTCGGAACGAAGGAATAGGACCTTGTTGGACATGGTCCGGTCTATGATGAGCAAATCGGATTTACCCTTGTCATTTTGGGGATACGCTCTAGAAACTGCAGCTTTCACACTTAACAGGTACCATCAAAATCCGAGACAAGACACCACATGAGATGTGGGTGGGAAGAGTCCCAGTTTGTCTTTTCTAAAGATTTGGGGTTGTGAAGCATTTGTCAAGCGACTTATGTCAGACAAGCTTACACCTAAGTCGGATAAATGCATATTCGTGGGATATCCGAGGGAAACCTTGGGATATAACTTCTAGAACCGGGAAGAGAACAAAGTGTTTGTTGCTCGGAACGGGGTTTTCCTTGAGAAAGAGTTTCTCAGTCGGGAGGCCAGTGGGAGGACGGTCTAACTCGAAGAAATTCGAGGACCACTCGGGGACGGCTCGGCTGGTGATGAGATCATACCGAAGTCAGTTAGGGAACCTGTAGTGGAAGCGGCACCGGAACCACGGAGGTCGGAAAGATTGCGCAGAGTGCATGATGTATTGTTGCTAGAAAGCGACGAGCCGACCATGTATGCGGAAGCGATGGTGAGCCCAGATTCCGAGGCTTGGCCGGAGGCCATGAGATCCGAGTTAAAGTCCATGGATGAGAATCAAGTCTGGGACTTGGTTGATCTGCCACCTGGCGTAACTACCATTGGTTGCAAATGGGTCTTTAAGAAGAAAACCGATGTGGACGGAAATGTTCAGACCCACAAAGCTCGGCTTGTCGCTAAAGGTTATGGACAAGTTCAAGGAATTGACTACGACGAGACTTACTCGCCGGTAGCGATGCTGAAATCGGTGAGGATCATACTAGCTATAGCTGCATATTTCGATTCCGAGATATGGCAGATGGATGTCAAAACGGCTTTCCTTCACGGAAATTTAACCGAGGACGTGTATATGATACAGCCCGAGGGTTTTTTCGATCCGACTAGCACTAGTAAGGTATGCAAGCTCAAGAGATCCATTTATGGGTTGAAGCAAGCATCTCGGAGTTGGAACATTCATTTTGATGAGGTCGTCACTGGTCTCGGTTTCCTCAAAAGCGAAGAGGACCCTTGTTTATACAAGAAGTTAAGTGGGAGCTCGATAGTGTTTTTGATCTTGTATGTGGACAACATACTACTGATCAGAAATGATGTTTCGATGCTAAACTTGGTCAAGGAGTCATTGAATAGCAAGTTTTCAATGAAAGACCTTGGTGAGGCAGTATATATTTTAGGCATTAAGATCTATAGAGATAGATCGAGGAGGCTGCTCGGCTTAAGCCAGAGCACGTACATAGATAAAGTGTTGAAGCGGTTCAACATGAGTGAGGCGAAGAAAGGGTTCTTGCCGCTCTCACATGGTATAAGGCTAAGCGAGACTCAGAGTCCTTCGACATCTGATTAGCGAAGCAGGATGAGTAGGATTCCGTATGCCTCGGCAATCGGATCCATCATGTATGCCATGATATGTACAAGGCCTGATGTTGCTTTTGCAATAAGCCTAACAAGTAGATACCAGGGAAATCCAAGCGAGAGTCACTGGGCAGCGGTAAAGACTATTTTGAAGTACCTGAAAAGGACTAAAGAGATGTTCCTAGTTTATGGAGGTGAGGAAGAGCTCGTCGTAAGGGGTTACGCTAATGCTAGTTTCCAAACCGACAGAGATGATTGTCGATCACAGTCCGGATTTGTGTACGTCCTGAACGGAGGAATAGTGCATTGGATGAGTTCCAAGCAGGATACGGTGGCCGATTCTACCACAGAAGCCGAATACATTGCGGCTTGTGAAGCTGCAAAGGAAGGTGTTTGGATCCGGCATTTTCTGGATGATCTTGGTATTTTCCCAGCCTCGGTGAAACCGTTGGACCTTTATTGTGATAATTCTGGTGTCATCGCACAAGCCAAGGAGCCGAGGAATCACTACAAGGTCAGACACATAGACCAGAAATATCACCTGATACGAAAGATCGTAAAGAATGGTGATATAGACTTATGCAAGATTCACACGGATGCAAATGTTGCAGATCCGTTGACTAAGCTGCTTCCACAACCCAAGCATGAGGGGCACGTTAGAGCTATGGGCATTCGATATCTATTTGATTGACTCTAGTGCAAGTGGGAGACTGTTGGAGATATGCCCTAGAGGCAATCATGTATGATGATATTTCCTATGTGTTTATGAATAAAGATAGTCCTTGGACATTATCAATGATGTGTATCAGCAAGTATGTGACTTGTTTGTGAGACTATGCATTGTATGATGACTGTCCTAAAAGGTCCCTAGTCGAAAGGGCTGTGTGGACGCGCAGCCGACTAGACTGGCATATGACACAGTCGATGGCTTGGTCTCACTAGCCATGGAACATTGGTTGCTAACCGGATAATATGGACTTGGAAAGGTCTGGTCGGATTCGACGTAGTCGGATCCGAGTCGAGATAAAGTCCGAGTCGGACAGACCCAACTATGAGACACAGCGATATGTCATCTGTGAGTCTCTAGTACAACATACGTTCTATGTCCTAAGACCTGAGCTGACGCATGTACTCGGGATGGTGACAGACTTGCTTTGGGCCGACCAAACGCTACTCCGTGACTGGGTAGTTACAAAGGTAGGTTTCGGGTTTTCGGTCCCATGCTGCGAGACATGGTCGAGCAAGATGGGATTTGCCCCTCAATCGGAGAGAGATATACTGGGCCCCTCGTGTGATCCGACCGGGATAAGCATGGCCATGCGACAAGGATTATGAGATAATCTGGTTTGTGCTCGGTATCTTTGGAGCGAGAAAGAGGTCGGCTAGCACAAAGATGACAGTCTCGCCTTGAGCCCGACAACATATATCGTGTGGCAAAGGAAATGAAGTGTGACACGTTATGCTGTGTTCGCTTAACCAGCTTCATAGTTCGCTTGGTGGTCGGCACGCCTTGCTAGAGGCCGCTACCAACCGTGCAGGTCGGAGGTGATCCGAACTGTGACCAAGCCGGCTTGAACCTAAGGGGTCGCGCGCTTAAGGGAAGGAACCTACGAGGTCGGTTTGTAGGACACTGGTCGGATGTGATCCGAACTGGACTAGGAACGTGATCGAGTAGACTTTGGGCTTTAGGGTCCGTGCAAGGCCCAAGTGTTGAGCCTGCGACGGACGCCTATATAAAGTGGAGGTGCGGCACACTCATGCGATTGATCGCTTCGGCTGCGACTAGGGTTTGCATGTGTTGCGAATAGCCACCTTCACTCGCCGCCGACTGTGTGATCGGACCTAGCAGTCCACCGCACGGTGTTCCTCCTGCACGCGCGGATACCGTTAGAGGCGGTGCACTTGCGCCGCTCCGGCGAACTCATACGTGGGATCGGACGACCGGCTGTTCGAGGGAGATCGAACAAGGAGGAAACGATCCACGCGGACCCGCTGCCCCAACTCTTCTTCCGCTGCACGACACTGCGCGTCTAGTGGTAACGAACTGTGATCCATCTCCCGTAGCATGTTCCTGGATGTTCTGCGCGTAGGAAAATTTTAATTTGTAGTCGACGCACCCTACCGTAGAACCCAACACCTCCGCAAGGTCAAACTTCCCCGTCCTCATCATGAAGTCAGGCCCCGCCCTGGACAGAGAGCAAGAAATTAATTAGTGGCCGATGAGCTCGTCTAGATTTCCAAAAGATGTTTTACTCTAAATAATCAAAATCAATTAGAACCAAAGCCACAGTAGTATACGGTCAAGCAAACAACAGTAGTTGATCAAAGCTATCAAGATTGTGATGAAGCTAGATGGGAAGTTTGTGCAAAGTTACAAATGCAAGACGATACCATGATATGTTATTACTACAAATTTATCCCTTAAATTGTAGTGTTTCGTACATCTTATCACAAAACTCCTCGAGGTAGATAGTTCAATCGGAGTACTCACCTGAATTACCACTGGAGTTCAACATACTTTCCCAGTGTCACTTATTCTAACCAAGTGAGTATGTGCCCTATGTCTTATAGATATCTTCTTACTTGTAGAGAAAAATCCAACCCATACAAGATCGCAACAAAAAAACTACCAAGTTTTCCTTGATATTGAAGGAAATATGCCCTAGAGTAATAAAGTTATTATTTATTTCCTTATTTCATGATAAATTTTTATTATTCATGCTATAATTGTATTAACCGGAAACATAATACATGTGTGAATACATAGACAAACATAGTGTCACTAGTATGCCTCTACAAGACTAGCTCGTTAATCAAAGATGGTTAAGTTTCCTAACCATAGACATGAGTTGTCATTTGATTAACGGGATCACATCATTAGGAGAATGATGTGATTGACTTGACCCATTCCGTTAGCTTAGCACTTGATCGTTTAGTATGTTGCTATTGCTTTCTTCATGAGTTATACATGTTCCTATAACTATGAGATTATGCAACTCCCGTTTACCGGAGGAACACTTTGTGTGCTAACAAACGTCACAACGTAACTGGGTGATTATAAAGGTGCTCTACAGGTGTCTCCGAAGGTACTTGTTGGGCTAGCATATTTCGAGATTAGGATTTGTCACTCCGATTGTCGGAGAGGTATCTCTGGGACCAATCGGTAATGCACATCACTATAAGCTTTGCAAGCATTGTAACTATTAAGTTAGTTGTAGGATGATGTATTACGGAACGAGTAAAGAGACTTGCCGGTAACGAGATTGAACTAGGTATTGAGATACCGACGATCGAATCTCGGGCAAGTAACATACCGATGACAAAGGGAACAACGTATGTTGTTATGCGATTTGACTGATAAAGATCTTCGTAGAATATGTGGGAGCCAATATGAGCATCCAGGTTCCGCTATTGGTTATTGACCGGAGACGTGTCTCGGTCATGTCTGCATAGTTCTCGAACCCGTAGGGTCTGCACGCTTAAAGTTAGATGACGGTTATATTATGAGTTTATGTGTTTTGATGTACCGAAGGTAGTTCGGAGTCCTGGATGTGATCACGGACATGACGAGGATTCTCGCAATGGTCGAGACATAAAGATTGATATATTGGACGACTATATTTGGACACCGGAATGGTTCCGGGTGAGATTGGGACAATACCGGAGCTCCAGGGGGTTACCAGAACCCCCCGGAGGTTAATGGGCCTCATGGGCCCAAGTGGTGTAAGAGGAGAGGCGGCCAAGGGGCAGCCGCACGCCCCTCCCCCCCAAGTCCGAATTGGACAGGAGGCGGCGCCCCCCCCCCCCCTTTCCTTTCCCCCTCTCTCTCCTTCCCTCTCCTCTCCTACTCCAACAAGGAAGGGGGAGTCCTACTCCCGGTGGGAGTAGGACTCCTCATGGGGCGCGCCAAGGGTGGCGGCCCCTCCCTCCTCCACTCCTTTATATACGGGGAGGGAGGCACCCCCTAGAGACACAACAATTGATCCCTTGGATCTCTTAGTTGTGTGCGGTGCCCCCCTCCACCATAGTCCACCTCGATAATATCGTAGCGGTTCTTAGGTGAAGCCCTGCGTCGGTAGAACATCATCGTCACCACGCTGTCCTGCTGACGGAACTCTCCCTCAAAGCTCGGCTGGATCAGAGTTCGAGGGACGTCATCGAGCTGAACGTGTGCTGAACTCGGAGGTGCCGTGCGTTCGGAACTTGATCGGTCGGATCGTGAAGACGTACGACTACATCAACCGCGTTGTGCTAACGCTTCTGCTTTCGATCTATGAGGGTACGTGGAAAACACTCTCCCTTTTCGTTGCTATGCATCACCATGATCTTGCGTGTGCGTAGGAATTTTTTTGAAATTACTACGTTCCCCAACAGTGGCATCCGAGCCTGGTTTTATGCGTTGATGTTATATGCACGAGTAGAACACAAGTGAGTTGTGCGAGATACAAGTCATACTGCTTACCAGCATGTCACACTTTGGTTCGGTGGTATTGTTGGATGAAGCGGCCCGGACCGACATTACGCGTACGCTTACGCGAGACTGGTTCTACCGACGTGCTTTGCACACAGGTGGCTGGCGGGTGTCAGTTTCTCTAACTTTAGTTGAACCGAGTGTGGCTATGCCCGTTCCTTGAGAAGGTTAAAACATCATTAACTTGACGAACCATCGTTGTAGTTTTGATGCGTAGGTAAGAACGGTTCTTGCTAAGCCTGTAGCAGCCACGTAAAACTTGTAACAACAAAGTAGAGGACGTCTAACTTGTTTTTGCAGGGCATGTTGTGATGTGATATGGTCAAGGCATGATGCTATATTTTATTGTATGAAATGATCATGTTTTGTAACCAAGTTATCAGCAACTGGCAGGAGCCATATGGTTGTCGCTTTATTGTATGCAATGCAATCACCCTGTAATTGCTTTACTTTATCACTAAGCGGTAGCGATAGTCGTAGAAGCAATAGTTGGCGAGACGACAACGATGCTACGATGGATATCAAGGTGTCGCGCCGGTGACGATGGTGATCATGACGGTGCTTCGGAGATGGAGATCACAAGCACAAGATGATGATGGCCATATCGTATCACTTATATTGATTGCATGTGATGTTTATCTTTTATGCATCTTATCTTGCTTTGATTGACGGTAGCATTATAAGATGACATCTCACTAAATTTCAAGATAAAAGTGTTCTCCCTGAGTATGCACCGTTACCAAAGTTCGTCGTGCCCAGACACCACGTGATGATCGGGTGTGATAAGCTCTACGTCCATCTACAACGGGTGCAAGCCAGTTTTGCACACGTAGAATACTCAGGTTAAACTTGACGAGCCTAGCATATGCAGATATGGCCTCGGAACATTGAGACCGAAATGTCGAGCGTGAATCATATAGTAGATATGATCAACATAGTGATGTTCACCATTGAAAACTACTCCATTTCACGTGATGATCGATTGTGGTTTAGTTGATTTGGATCACGCGATCACTTAGATTATTAGAGATATGTCTATCTAAGTGGGAGTTCTTAAGTAATATGATTAATTGAACTTAAATTTATCATGAACTTAGTCCTGGTAGTATTTTGCAAATTATGTTGTAGATCAATAGCTCGTGTTTTTGCTTTCATATGTTTATTTTGATATGTTCCTAGAGAAACTAAGTTGAAAGATGTTAGTAGCAATGATGCGGATTGGATCCGTGATCTGAGGTTTATCCTCATTGGTGCATAGAAGAATTATGTCCTTGATGCACCGCTAGGTGACAGACCTATTGCAGGAGCAGATGCAGACGTTATGAACGTTTGGCTAGCTCAATATGATGACTACTTGATAGTTTAGTGCACCATGCTTAACGACTTAGAATCGGGACTTCGAAGACGTTTTGAACGTCATGGACCATATAAGATGTTCCAAGAGTTGAAGTTAATATTTCAAGCAAATACCGGAGTTGAGAGATATGAAGTCTCCAACAAGTTCTATAGCTAAAAGATGGAGGAGAATAGCTCAAGCAGTGAGCATGTGCTCAGATTGTCTGGGTACTACAATCGCTTGAATCAAGTGGGAGTTAATTTTCCAGATAAGATAGTGATTGACAGAGTTCTCTAGTCACCATCACCAAGTTAGTAGAACTTCGTGATGAACTATAGTATGCAAGGGATGACGAAAATGATTCCCGAGCTTTTCATGATGATGAAATCGATGAAGGTAGAAATCAAGAAAGAGCATCAAGTGTTGATGATTGACAAGACCACTAGTTTCAAGAAAAGGGCAAAGGGAAAGAAAGGGAACTTCAAGTAGAATGACAAGCAAGTTGTTACTCCCGCAAAGAAGCCTAAAGCTGGATCAAAGCCTGAAACTGAGTGCTTACACGGCAAAGTAAATGGTCACTGGAAACGGAAATGCCCTGAATATTTGGTGGATAAGAAGGATGGCAAAGTGAACAAGGGTATATTTGATATACAGGTTATTGACGTGTGCCTTACTAGTGTTTATAGTAGCCCCTGAGTATTTGATACTTGTTCGGTTGCTAAGATTAGTAACTTGAAACAGGAGTTACATAATAAACATAGACTAGTTGAAGGGAAGTGATGATGAGTGTTGGAAGTAGTTCCAAGATTGATATGATCATCATCACACACTCCCTACACTTTCGGGATTAGTGTTAAACATAAATAAATGTTATTTAGCGTTTGTGTTGAGCATGAATATGATTTGATCATGTTTATTGCAATATTGTTATTCATTTAAAGTCAGAGAATAATTGTTGTTCTGTTTACATGAATAAAACCTTCAATGGTCATACACCCAATGAAAATAGTTTGTTGGATCTCGGTCATAGTGATACACATATTCATAATATTGATGCCAAAAGATGCAAAGTTAATAATGATAGTGCAACTTATTTGTGGCACTGCCGTTTGGGTTATATCGGTGTAAAGCGCATGAAGAAACTCCATAAAGTTGGATTTTCGGAATCACTTGGTTATGAATCAGTTGATGCTTGCGAACCGTGCCTTTTGGGCAAGATGACTAAAACTCCGTTCTCCAGAACAATGGAACGAGCTACTAACTTGTTGGAAATAATACATACTGATGTATGCAGACCAATGAGTATTCAGGCTCGTGGCGGGTATCGTTATTTTCTGACCTTCATAGATGATTTGAGCAGATATGGGTATATCTACTTGAAGAAACATAAGTCTGAAAAAGTTGAAAGGTTCAAAGAATTTCAGAGTGAAGTGGAAAATCATCGTAACAAGAAATTTTTTGTGATCTGATCGTGGAGATGAAAATATTTGAGTTACGAGTTTGGCCTTCGTATAAAACAATGTGGAATAGTTTCACAGCTCACGCCACCTGGAACACCACAGTGTTATGGTGTGTCCGAACGTCGTAACTGCACTTTATTGGATATGGTGCGATCTATGATCTTATCGATTTACCACTATCATTTTGGGGTTATGCATTAGAGACAATTGCATTCACTTTAAATAGGGCACCATCAAAATCCATTGAGACGACGCCTTATGAACTGTGGTTTGGCAAGAAACCAAAGTTGTCATTTCTTAAAGTTTGGGATTGCGATACTTATGTGAAAAAATTTCATCCTGATAAGCTCAAACCCAAATCGGAGAAATGTGTCTTCATAGGATTGAAGGAAATATGCCCTAGAGGCAATAATAAAGTTATTATTTATTTCCTTATACCATGATAAATGTTTATTATTCATGCTAGAATTGTATTAACCGGAAACATAATACATGTGTGAATACATAGACAAACAGATAGTCACTAGTATGCCTCTACAAGACTAGCTCATTAATCGAAGATGGTTATGTTTCCTAACCATAGACATGTGTTGTCATTTGATTAATGGGATCACATCATTAGGAGAATGATGTGATTGACATGACCCATTCCGTTAGCTTAGCACTTGATCGTTTAGTATGTTGCTAATGCTTTCTTCACGACCCATACATGTTCCTGTAACTATGAGATTATGCAACTCCCGTTTACCGGAGGAACACTTTGGTACTACCAAAGCGTCACAACGAACTGGGTGATTATAAAGGAGTACTACAGGTGTCTCCAAAGGTACTTGTTGGGTTGGCGTATTTCGAGATTAGGTTTTGTCACTCCGATTGTCGGAGAGGTATCTCTAGGCCTTCTCGGTGATACACATCACTCAAGCCTTGCAAGCATTACAACTAATGAGTTAGTTGTGAGATGATGTATTACGGAACGAGTAAAGAGACTTACCGGTAACGAGATTGAAATAGGTATTGGATACCGACGATCGAATCTCGGGTAAGTAACATGCCGATGACAAAGGGAACAACGTATGTCGTTATGCGGTTTGACCGATAAAGATCTTCGTAGAATATGTAGGAACCAATATGGGCATCCAGGTTCCGCTATTGGTTATTGACCGAGAATGGTTCTAGGTCATGTCTACATAGTTCTCGAACCCGTAGGGTCCGCACGCTTAACATTTCGATGACAGATTCATTATGAGTTTATAAGTATTGATGCACGAAGGTTGTTCGAGTCCGGATGTGATCACGGACATGACGAGGAGTCTCGAAATGGTCGAGACATAAAGATTGATATATTGGAAGCCTACATTTGGACATCGGAAGTGTTCCGAGTGAAATCGAAATTATAGGAGTACCGGAGGTTACCGGAACCCCCCGGGGACTACATGGGCCATAGTGGGCCTTGGTGGAAAGGAGAAAGGGCCAGCCCTAGGTGGCCGCGCCCCCCCCTTCCCCTAGTCCTATTAGGACTAGGAAAGGTGGGCCGGCCCCCCTCTCTCTCTTTCCCCCTCCGGGAATCCTAATCCAACTAGGATTGGAGGGGGAATCCTACTCCCGGAGGGAGTAGGACTCCCTGGCGCGCCCCCTCTTGGCCGGCCAGCCCCCTCCCCCTTGGCTCCTTTATATACGGGGGCAGAGGGCACCCTAGAACACACAAGTTGATCTACGGATCGTTCCTTAGCCGTGTGCGGTGCCCCCTTCCACCATATTCCACTTCGGTCATATCGTCGTAGAGCTTAGGCGAAGCCCTGCGCCGGAGAAGTCATATCATCGCGGAGCTTAGGCGAAGCCCTGCGTCGGTGGAGCATCAACATCGTCACCACGCCGTCGTCTTGTGGAACTCATCCCCGCACTTTGCTGGATCGGAGTCCGGGATCGTCATCGAGCTGAGCGTGTGCGAGAACTCGGAGGTGCCGTCGTTCGGTGCTTGGATCGGTCGGATCGTGAAGGCGCACGACTACATCAACAGCGTTGTTATAACGCTTCGCTTTCGGTCTCACGAGGGTGCGTGGACGGACACTCTCCTCTCGTTGCTATGCCATCACCATGGTCTTGCGTGTTCGTAGGAAATTTTTGAAATTACTCGTTCCCCAATGATGGCATCCGAGCCTGGTTTTATGCGTTGATGTCATGTGCACGAGTAGAACACAAGTGAGTTGTGGGCGATACAAGTCATACTGCCTACCAGCATGTCATACTTTGGTTCAGCGGTATTGTGAGATGAAGCGGCCCGGACCGACATTACAGCGACGCTTACGCGAGACTGGTTTCACCGCCCGAGCACTCGTTGCTTAAAGGTGACGGCGGTGTCTGTCTCTCTCACTTTAGTTGAACCGAGTATGACTACGCCCGGTCCTTGAGAAGGTTAAAGCGGAGTCTATTTGACAAACTA
The DNA here is from genome assembly GCA_021605205.1 of Aegilops longissima. Classification (NCBI taxonomy): domain Eukaryota; kingdom Viridiplantae; phylum Streptophyta; class Magnoliopsida; order Poales; family Poaceae; genus Aegilops; species Aegilops longissima. The sequence continues at coordinate 31,306,654 of CM038679.1, read as the reverse complement.
TCGTTGTGGTTTTGATGCGTAGGTATGAACGGTTCTTGCTCAGCCCGTAGCAGCCACGTAAAACTTGCAACAACAAAGTAGAGGACGTCTAACTTGTTTTTGCAGGGCATGTTGTGATGTGATATGGTCAAGGCGTGATGCTATATTTTATTGTATGAGATGATCATGTTTTGTAACGAGTTATCGGCAATGGCAGGAGCCATATGGTTGTCGCTTTATTGTATGAAATGCAACGCCATGTAATTGCTTTACTTTATCACTAAGGAGTAGCGATAGTCGTAGAAGCAATAGTTGGCGAGACGACAACGATGCTACGATGGAGATCAAGGTGTCGCGCGGTGGCGATGGTGATCATGGCGGTGCTTGGCGATGGAATCACAAGCACAAGATGATGATGACCATATCATATCACTTATATTGATTGCATGTGATGTTTATCCTTTATGCATCTTATCTTGCTTTGATTGACGGTAGCATTATAAGATGATCTCTCACTAAAATTATCAAGAAGTGTTCTCCCGAGTATGCACCGTTGCCAAAGTTAAGTAGTACCCGGACACCACGTGATGATCGGGTGTGATAAGTTCTCGTCCATCTACAACGGGTGCAAAACAGTTGCACACGCGGAATACTCAAGTTAAACTTGGCGAGCCTAGCATATAACAGATATGGCCTCGGAACACGGAGACCGAAAGGTCGGCGTGAATCATATAGTAGATATGATCAACATAGTGATGTTCACCATTGAAACTACTCCATCTCACGTGATGATCGGACATGGTTTAGTTGATTTGGATCACGTGATCACTTAGATGACTAGAGATGTCTGTCTAAGTGGGAGTTTTAATATGATTAATTAAACTTAAATTTATCATGAGCTTAGTACCGATAGTATTTTGCTTGTCTATGTTTCTTTGTAGATAGATGGCTCGTCTTTGTTGTTCCGTTGAATTTTAATGCGTTCCTTGAGAAAGCAAAGTTGAAAGATGATGGTAGCAATTACACGGACTGGGTCCGTAATTTGAGGATTATCCTCATTGCTGCACGAAAAATTAAATCTGGAAGCACCGCTGGGTGCGAGCCTGCTGCGGAGCTGAGCGAAGTTGTGAGCGTCTGGCAAAGCAAAGCTGATGACTACTCAATAGTTCGATGTGCCATGCTTTACGGCTTAGAACCGGGTCTTCAACGACGTTTTGAGCGTCATGGAGCATATGAGATGTTCCGGAGTTGAAGTTAATATTTCAAGCAAATGCCCGGATTGAGAGATATGAAGTCTCCAATAAGTTCTATAGCTGCAAGATGGAGGAGAATAGTTCATCGGTGAGCACATACTCAAAATGTCCGGGTATAATAATCACTTAATTCAGCTGGGAGTTAATCTTCCGGATGATAGTGTCATTGATGAATTCTCCAATCACGCCACCAAGCTACAAGAGCTTCGTGATGAACTATAATATGCAAGGGATGACCAAAACAATTCTGAGCTCTTCGCAATGCTAAAAGCAGCGGAGGTAGAAATCAAGAAAGAGCATCAAGTGTTGATGGTCAACAAGACCACTAGTTTCAAGAAAAGGGCAAAGGGAAGAAGAAGGAAACTTAAAAAGAACAGCAAGAAAGTTGCTGATCAAGAGAAGAAACCCAAGTCTGGACCTAAGCACTGAAATCGAGTGTTTTTACCGCAAGCGGTGGACCTTTGAAGCGGAACTGCCCCAAGTATTTGGCGGATAAGAAGGATGGCAAGGTGAACAAAGGTATATGTGATATACATGTTATTGATGTGTACCTTACTAGAGCTCGTAGTAGCACTTGGGTATTTGATACTGGTTACATTGCTAATATTTGCAACTCAAAGCAGGGACTACGGAATAGACGAGCAACGGCAAAGGATGAGGTGACGATGCGCGTGGGAAATGGTTCCAAAGTCAATGTGATCGCGATCGGCACGCTACCTCTACATCTACCTTGGGATTAGTTTTAGACCTAAATAATTGTTATTTGGTGCCGGCGTTGAGCATGAACATTATATCTGGATCTTGTTTAATGCGAGACGGTTATTCATTTAAATCAGAGAATAATGGTTGTTCTATTTATATGAGTAATATCTTTTATGGTCATGCACCCTTGAAGAATGGTCTATTCTTGTTGAATCTCGACAGTAGTGATACACATATTCATAATGTTGAAGCCAAAAGATGCAGAGTTGATAATGATAGTGCAACTTATTTGTGGCACTTGCCTTTTAGGTCATATCGGTGTAAAACGCATGAAGAAACTCCATCTTGATGGGCTTCGGAATCACTTGATTATGAATCACTTGGTACTTGCGAACCGTGCCTCATGGGCAAGATGACCAAAACGCCGTTCTCCGGAATTATGGAGCGAGCAACTGATTTGTTGGAAATCATACATCTGATGTTTGTGGTCCAATGAATGTTGAGGCCTTGGCGGGTATCGTTATTTTCTCACCTTCACAGATGATTTGAGCAGATATGGGTATATCTACTTAATGAAACACAAATCTGAAACATTTGAAAAGTTCAAAGAATTTCAGAGTGAAGTGGAAAATCATCATAACAAGAAAATAAAGTTTCTACGATCTGATCGTGGAGGAGAATATTTGAGTTCGAGTTTGGTTTACATTTGAAACAATGTGGAATAGTTTCGCAACTCACGCCACCCGGAACACCACAGAGAAATGGTGTGTCCGAACGTCGTAATCGTACTTTACTAGATATGGTGCGATCTATGATGTCTATTTCCGATTTACCGCTATCGTTTTGGGGTTATGCTTTAGAGGCGGCGCATTCACGTTAAATAGGACACCGTCAAAATCCGTTGAGACGACGCCTTATGAACTGTGGTTTGGCAAGAAACCAAAGTTGTCGTTTCTTAAAGTTTGGGGCTGCGATGCTTATGTAAAGAAACTTCAACCAGATAAGCTCGAACCCAAATCGGAAAATGTGTCTTCATAGGATACCCAAAGGAGACTGTTGGGTACACCTTCTATCACAGATCTGAAGGCAAGATTTTCGTTGCTAAATTCGGATCCTTTCTAGAAGGAGTTTCTCTCGAAAGAAGTGAGTGGGAGGAAAGTAGAACTTGATGAGATAATCAGTATCTGCTCCCTTATTGGAAAGTAGTTCATCACAAGAAATGGTTCTGTGACAACTACACCAATTAGTGAGGAAACTAATGATGATGATCATGAAGCTTGAGATCAAGTTACTACTGAACTTCAGAGGTCAACCAGAGTAAAATCGCACTGAGTGGTGCGGTAATCTTATTCGGAAGTCATGTTACTTGACCATGGCGAACCTACAAACTATGAAGAAGCGATGGTGAGCCCAGATTCGCAAAATGGCTGGAAGCCATGAAATCTGAGATGGGATCCATGTATGAGAACAAAGTATGGACTTTGGTTGACTTGCCGATGATCGGCAAGCCATTGAAAATAAATGGATCTTTAAGAAGAAGACTGACGCTGATGGTAATATAACTGTCTACAAAGCTCGACTTGTTGCGAAAGGTTTTCGACAAGTTCAAGGGGTTGACTACGATGAGACTTTCTCACGAGAGCGATGCTTAAGTCTGTCCGAATCATGTTAGCAATTGCCGCATTTTATGATTATGAAATTTGGCAAATGGATGTAAAACTGCATTCTTGAATGGATTTCTAGAAGAAGAGTTGTATATGATGCAACCAGAAGGTTTTGTCGATCCAAAGGGTACTAACAAAGTGTGCAAGCTCCAGCGATCAATTTATGGTGCAGTGCAAGCCTCTCGGAGTTGGAATAAGCGCTTTGATAGTGTGATCAAAGCATATGGGTTTATCTGAGACTTTTGGAGAAGCTTTGTATTTACAAGAAAGTGAGTGGGAGCTCTGTAGCATTTCTAATATTATATGTGGACGACATATTATTGATTGGAAATGATATAGAATTTCTGGATAGCATAAAGGATACTTGAATAAAAGTTTTTCAATGAAAGACCTCGGTGAAGCTGCTTACATATTGGGCATCAAGATCTATAGAGATAGATCAAGGCGCTTGATTGGACTTTCACAAAGCACATACCTTGATAAAGTTTTGAAAAAGTTCAAAATGGATCAGGCAAAGAAAGGTTTTTACCTGTATTACAAGGTGTAAGATTGAGTCGGACTCAATGCCCGACCACAGCAGAAGATAGAGAGAAAATGAAAGATGTTCCTATGCTTCAGCCATAGGCTCTATCATGTATGCAATGCTGTGTACCAGACTGACGTATGCTTAGCTGTAAGCTTGGCAGGAAGGTACCAAAGTAATCCAGAGTGGATCATCTGGACAGCGGTCAAGAACATCTGAAATACGAAAAGGACTAAGGATATGTTTCTCGTATATGGAGGTGACAAAGAGCTAGTCGTAAATGGTTACGTCGATGCAAGCTTTGACACTGATCCAGACGATTCTAAATCGCAAACCGGATCGTGTTTTTATTAAGCGGTGGAGCTGTCGGTTGGTGCAGTTCTAAACAAAGCGTCGTGGCGGGATCTACATGTGAAGCGGAGTACATAGCTGCTTGAAGCAGCAAATGAAGGAGTCTGGATGAAAGAGTTCATTTCGATCTAGGTGTCATACCTAGTGCATCGGGACCGATGAAGATCTTCTGTGACAATCTTGGTGCAATTGCCTTGGCAAAGGAATCCAGATTTCACAAGAGGACCAAGCATATCAAGAGGCGCTTCAATTCCATTGGGACCAAGTCCAAGTGGGAGACATAGAGATTTGCAAAATACATACGGATCTGAATGTTGCAGACCGTTGACTAAGCCTCTTCCACGAGCAAAACATGATCAGCACCAAGACTCCATGGGTGTTAGAATCATTACTATGTAATCTAGATTATTGACTCTAGTGCAAGTGGGAGGCTGAAGGAAATATGCCCTAGAGGCAATAATAAAGTTATTATTTATTTCCTTATACCATGATAAATGTTTATTATTCATGCTAGAATTGTATTAACGGAAACATAATACATGTGTGAATACATAGACAAACAGATAGTCACTAGTATGCCTCTACAAGACTAGCTCATTAATCGAAGATGGTTATGTTTCCTAACCATAGACATGTGTTGTCATTTGATTAATGGGATCACATCATTAGGAGAATGATGTGATTGACATGACCCATTCCGTTAGCTTAGCACTTGATCGTTTAGTATGTTGCTAATGCTTTCTTCATGACCCATACATGTTCCTATAACTATGAGATTATGCAACTCCGTTTACGGAGGAACACTTTGGTACTACCAAGCGTCTGGCGAAGCTGGGTGATTATAAAGGAGTACTACAGGTGTCTCCAAAGGTACTTGTTGGGTTGGCGTATTTGAGATTAGGTTTTGTCACTCCGATTGTCGGAGAGGTATCTCTAGGCCTTCTCGGTGATACACATCACTCAAGCCTTGCAAGCATTACAACTAATGAGTTAGTTGTGAGATGATGTATTCGGAACGAGTAAAGAGACTTACCGTGCGAGATTGAAATAGGTATTGGATACCGACGATCGAATCTCGGGTAAGTAACATACCGATGACAAAGGGAACAACGTATGTTGTTATGCGGTTTGACCGATAAAGATCTTCGTAGAATATGTAGGAACCAATATGGGCATCCAGGTTCCGCTATTGGTTATTGACCGAGAATGGTTCTAGGTCATGTCTACATAGTTCTCGAACCCGTAGGGTCCTTACGCTTAACGTTTGATGACAGTTCATTATGAGTTTATAAGTATTGATGCGAAGGTTGTTGAGTCCGGATGTGATCACGGACATGACGAGGAGTCTCGAAATGGTCGAGAAATAAAGATTGATATATTGGAAGCCTACATTTGGACATCGGAAGTGTTCCGAGTGAAATCGAAATTTCGAGATGTAGGGAGGTTACGGAACCCCGGGACTACATGGGCCATAGTGGGCCTTGGTGGAAAGGAGAAAGGGCCAGCCCTAGGTGGCGCGCCCCCTCCTTCCCTATTCCTATTAGGACTAGGAAAGGTGGGCGGCCCCTCTCTCTCTTTCCCCTCAGGAATCCTAATCCAACTAGGATTGGGGGAATCCTACTCCCGGAGGAGTAGGACTCCTGGCAGCGCCCCTCTTGGCCGGCCAGCCCCTCCCCTTGGCTCCTTTATATCACGAGGCAGAGGGCACCCTATAACACACAAGTTGATCTACGGATCGTTCCTTAGCCGTGTGCGGTGCCCCTTCCACCATATTCCACTTGGTCATATCGTCGTAGAGCTTGGCGAAGCCTGCGCGGAGAAGTCATATCGTCGCGGAGCTTAAGCGAAGCCCTGCGTCGGTGGAGCATCAACCTCGTCCTACCACGCCGTCGTCTTGTGGAACTCATCCCCGCACTTTGCTGGATCGGAGTCCGGGATCGTCATCGAGCTGAGCGTGTGCAGAACTTCGGAGGTGCCCGACGTTCGGTGCTTGGATCGGTCGGATCGTGAAGGCGTCGACTACATCAACAGCGTTGTTATAACGCTTCGCTTTCGGTCTCACGAGGGTGCGTGGGCGGACACTCTCCTCTCTCGTTGCTATGCCATCACCATGGTCTTGCGTGTTCGTAGGAAATTTTTTGAAATTACTACGTTCCCCAACAAGGATACCCAAAGAAGACAGTTGGGTACACCTTCTATCACAGATCCGAAGGCAAGATCTTTGTTGCTAAGAATGGATCCTTTCTAGAGAAGGAGTTTTCTCGAAGGAAGTGAGTGGGAGGAAAGTAGAACTTGATGAGGTAACTGTACCTGCTCCCTTATTGGAAAGTAGTTCATCACAGAAATCTGTTCTTGTGACTCCTACACCAATTAGTGAGGAAGCTAATGATGATGATCATGTAACTTCAGATCAAGTTACTACCGAACCTCGTAGGTCAACCAAAGTAAGATCCGCAGCAGAGTGATATGGTAATCCTATTCTGGAAGTCATGTTACTAGACCATGATGAACCTACGAACTATGAGGAAGTGATGATGAGCCCAGATTCCGCGAAATGGCTTGAGGCCATGAAATCTGAGTTGGGATCCATGTATGAGAACAAAGTGTGGACTTTGATTGACTTGCCCAATGATTGGCAAGCCATAGAAAATAAATGGATCGTCAAGAGGAAGACGGACGCTGATAGTAGTGTTACTATCTACAAAGCTAGACTTGTCGAAAAAGATTTTTGACAAAGTTCAAGGTGTTGACTACAATGAGATTTTCTCAACTGTAGCGATGCTTAAGTTTGTCTGAATCATGTTAGCAATTGCCACATTTTATGAAATCTGGCAAATGGATGTCAAAACTGCATTCCTTAATGGTTTTCTTAAGGAAGAGTTGTATATGATGCAACCAGAAGGTTTTGTCAATCCTAAAGGTGCTAACAAAATGTGCAAGCTCCAGCGATCCATCTATGGACTGGTGCAAGCATCTCGGAGTTAGAATATAAGCTTTGATAAGTTGATCAAATCATATAGTTTTATACGGACTTGCAGTGAAGCATGTATTTACAATAAAGTGAGTGGAAGCACTACAGCCTTTCTGATAAGTATATGTGAGTGACATATTATTGATCAGAAATGATGTAGAATTTTTCTGGAAAGCATAAAAAAGTGTTTGAAAGGAGTTCTTTAAAAGAAAGACCTCAGTAAAGCTACTTACATATTGAGCATCAAGATCTATTGAGATAGATCAAGACGCTTGATAAGATTTCAATGAGTACATACCTTGACAAGATTTTGAAGTAGTTCAAAATGGAACAGTCAAAGAAAGAGTTCTTGCCTGTGTTGCAAAGGTGTGAAATTGAGTAAGACTCAAATCCCGACCATGGCAGAAAATATAAAGAGAATGAAAGACATTCCCTATGCCTCAGTCATAGGTTCTATAAAAGTATGCCATGCTATGGACAAGACCTATTGTATACTCTGCCCTGGTTTGGCAAGGGAGTACAATAGTGATCAAGGAGTAGATCACTGGATATTGGTCAAAATTATCCTTAGTGGAATAAGGATATGTTTCTCGATTATGGAGGTGACAAGAGGTTCGTCGTAAAGGGTTACGTCGATGCAAGATTTGACACTAATCCAGATGACTCTAAGTCTCAATCTGGATACATATTGAAAGTGGGAGCAATTAGCTAGAGTAGCTCCGTACATAGCATTGTAGACATAGAATATTTTTGCAAAATACATACGGCTCTGAATGTGACAGACCCGTTGACTAAACTTCTCTCACGAGCAAAACATGATCACACCTTACTACTCTTTGGGTGTTAATCACATATCGATGTGAACTAGATTATTGACTCTAGTAAACCCTTTGGGCGTTGGTCACATGACGATGTGAACTATGGGTGTTAATCACATGCAGATGTGAATATTTGTCAGGACCCCGATCCTAAGTCACACCGATCTAGCATGTAGCACATCATATCACTTTGCGGCCTCACGCACGGTATTCCCACGGGTGTCGCCTTACCATGGCCCGGGACCGTTTGCGTCTTTTGGCCCACGTATATGATAGTGTCGCTAGCATCCATATGACAAAGAACCCGGGCCGACATGGCTAGTCGTGAACCCAAAGCGGCACTAACCCATGGGGACAGGCATACATGAATCACATCGAGCATGTCGGTCATCAACGTATATATTCGGGCTGTAGCACTGGCTAACAGGACTCGGTATCCCGGGCTGTAGCAGGCTAGGCAGGACTCGAATAACACCGCGTGACATTTCCCGAGGGGACGGACATAGGAGCGAAGTGAAACACATGCCGCCAGTCAAGTGTCCAAGCAGTAGTCTGGGCTAGCGAGGACTCGGTGAACCGGGCTGTAGCGGACTACTATCGCTCGAAGCACGAGACTACATTTCCCCATATGAGAGGCTGCCAAGGATAAACAACTAGTTTGTCGGATCCCACACATACCAAGCATTTCAAACATACACACAATATGCTCAATATGTGTAAATACGACGTGGCATCACAACATAACTCTACGACTCAGATATTATTCATTAGGCTCCGAAGAGCGAGATATTACAAACATGGGTCTCATGACCCAACACTCAGCGCATACAAGTCAAAGCACAAGCGGAAGCTAAACATGTCTGAGTACAGACAACTATAAATGAAAAAGGCTGAGGAGCCTGACTATCTACCAGATCCTGCTGAGGCACAAGATCGTAGCTGAGGTAACAAGCTAAACGTCGAAGTCAAGCGGAACTACTAGCGAGGCCAGCGTCTCTGCAAAAACATAGAATAGGCAAGCGTGAGTACAATTGTACTCAGCAAGACTTACATCAGATCTAACTACATATGCATCATTATCAAAGGGGGTGGTGGAGTTTGACTGCAGCAAACCAACTTTGACTCGGTGGCTATCTGAACTACATTGCAAGTAACTCTTTTGAGGTGGCGCACACGAGTCCACATATTCACCATATCAATACACCACTATGGACCCGCTCCCGTCTCCCTCACGAGAACGCCATCCATAGCACTCACGCTTATCTTGCGCATTTTAGAGTATCCACTTTCACTTGTCTATGAACTGATATAGGCAACCGAAGTCCTTCTCCGTGGACACGGCTATTGAATAGATCATATTAAACCCCTGCAGGGTGTACTTCTTCACACGCTCTCACCACTTACGCCGTTTACGACATGTACTCGGCAACCTTCAAGCGGAAGCCCAGCGTGGGTGTCGGCCACGGCCTACCTAAACACTCAGGTCCCTAGTCTAGGTTTATCGCCTATTCGGGTTCCATCCATGAGGAGTCCGCCGAGGTTTCCCATACAGCCCCGAGCGATGTGTGCAGGGTTCCCGAGATACCAAGCGGGCACTCGGTACACGACCCACGGTGCCTACCGCAACACAACCCACCCCTAAGGTCAGCGTTAAATGCGGCCCCTGACATGCTACAAACACGAAACTACTTGCAACTCCCGGATGAGGACAAGGGTGGTTAAGAAGCCGAGAGGGTCAATTAAGGATCCCAATGCGTGGTAGTAACTGTTTCATGGATCACAAACACAGAACTCAGTTCACGAGGGCGGCTTCAATGAGACAACCCACCATGTACTCCTACATGGCCTCTCACCGCTACCTTTACCAAATCGTGTTCACACACTTAGCTCACACACAATAGGACATGTTCATAACAATTCCAATTCATTCCCGATGAATCGGACCAGACTCAACTCTAAGCGATAGCAGGCATGACAACAAGCATAAATGAGTAGGCACAACATGGCTCAAACAATTCCTACTCATGCTAGTGGGTTTCATCTAATTCTTGTGGAATGACATGTCATGCAAAGGATCAAGGGTTCAGCTACCGCAGCAAGTAACACATGAGTCGTTGTTGTCCTAATGCAGTAAAATAGAGCAGGAGCGAGAGAGTGGGATTATATCGGAATGAACAAGGGGTTTTGCTTGCACGGCACTTCGAAGATAATTTAGTTCTTCATCGGTGTCATCGAACAATCGTTTAACGTCGTCACCGAGAGGGACAAACACCGCAAGCGAGAAAGAACACAATCAATGCAATGCACATATATGATGCATGAGCATGTTAAGGAACTGAATTCACCTAATGCAATATCTAGCCAGGTTAATTGGAGTGGAACTTAAGCAAGAACAAATTCCAACCCCAATGCTAGTTCATAAATTACCCTAATCATGATTCATCCTATTCAGTGAGGTTAACTTGTTTAATCATGCATGAAAGTGCCATAAACAGATTCTTCATATTTTTCTGATCATTTTTCATATATAAATTATTTCCATCCGAGTTACGGTTGAATTTATATGATTTTTAGAAGTTTGGGGTATTTTCTGGAATTTCCTGAATTAAAATAATTCCAGAAATCATTATTGCGTCAGCATGACGGAGGCGTGACGTCAGCAAGTCAACTGGGGCGGTCCAGGTCAAACCCTGACCTATGGGTCCCGAGTGTCAGTGTCTAACTAACTAACCTAGCTTAGTTAATACTAATCTAACTTAATTAGCCGGGCGGGGCCCGCATGTCAGTGAGGGAGAGGGGGAAGTCAAACTGGGCAGTGGGTCAACCCATGCCGGTCAGTGGTCGTGGACGCGGCGTTTAGTCAAGCCAGCCGAGCCAGCCAATGCGGCGCAAGTGAATTTTGTTGTTCCGACGACCAAATGGCCCACGGAGAGCATCTAGGAGGAGGCTGAGGAGGCCAGAAGCTCTTGGTGGGGTTGGCCGTGGTGGGGTGGTGGAATCGACCTTGGTGGCGTGTTTGGCGGCGGCCGGAGCTCAGGCGAGCTCGGGCTCGGCCTGCTGGCGCACTAGAGGGAAGCGGAGGGCTGCTGGGTTCTCTGAGTCTGCGGTGAGCCCAGAGGTGGGGTTGGCTTGAGCCATTGGGGCTCTAGCCACGCCGGCGACGAGGCACGGTGGTGGCGAAGCTTGGCATGTGGAATCGGTGGCTAGAGGAGGGAACGAGTCGGGAAGAGGGGCGAGGCGCGAGGAGCTCACCGCGGTTCCGCAGGGTGGTCACTGGGCTCGGGAGGGGCCGGAGCAAGCGGGCGGCGATGGAAATCTCCAGCGACCGAGGGGATGAAGGGTCGGGAGGTGCTTGAGGCGTCTGGCGGGCGCGGCTCGGTGGGGAGGAAGAGGAGGTCGAGGCGGAGCTCGTGGGCATGTCGGGGAGGAGAGAGGGTGGCGGTGGCGAGGGCAGCGAGGGGCGGCGACGGCGGCCTTCGGTCAAGGCGAGAGAGGGAGCAGAGGAGGAGCGAGGGAGAGGGAGAGGCGAGGGGTCCGGGGGTTGGGGCGTGGCCGCCTCCATGGCGTCGCGAGAAGGTCGGGAGGCCGCCAAGACCGAAGCAGGAGGTGGCATGGCTGGCTGGCTGGCACGCTGTGATGCCGAAGGCATGGGGAAGACGACGCGTGAGGAAGTGGGCTGGGCTGGCCAACCGGGCCGGCCAGCAGGGGGGGGGGAGGAGGTTGGGCCGGTTGGGGCGCCAGGTAGGTGGGCTGCCAGGTAATCCTTCTCTCTCTTTCTTTATTTCTGTTTTCTATTTTCTGTTTTGTTTTAGTTTAGTAAAATACTAAACCATTTAAATAAATCCTGAAAATAATTGTGGGCATTAACTGAATTATTACAGAGGCCCTTAACTATTTTTCAGAATTGTTGGAGCATTTAAAAATATTAATAGTATTTAAATGCCCCAATTCAAATACAATATGGTTTATTCAAAAATCCAAAAATGCCTTGGAAAAATATCCATCATCTTTGGATAGGGGTTTCACCCTTTTCCATTAATCATGAATAGTTTTGCAAACCAATTTGGGTTTTTGAAAATATTTTTGAATGTGAACCTATTTGAATTGCTTTAGTGCTAGGGCTTGATCATCCCCATTTCAAATTTCATGGAAATTAAACAGGATGCATGGATGCAATGCTACTAGTTACAAGCAAGCTCTAGGGTTGATCTGGGGCTGTGACAACTCACCCCCACTAAACAAGAATCTAGCCCGAGATTCAAGGCGTGAGCAAGAGGAAAGGGAGGTCACAAACTATCACAATCTTCATGATCCATTTGCCCTCCTCGAAAATGTTGATTCATTCCATCATCTTGGTCTTGGCGTCCTTGCTTTGAGGTCTTCACTCGACACGACAACAGAAAGAAGGAAAACCCTACATGATTCGACCTTCACGAAGATCAAGTAAACATGATCGACTCACGGTGCGAGGCGGTGACACATCTCGAGTTGAGACACAAAATACATCGAGAGGATGGAAGAACAACAACGGGTTTGATTGGTGGCAACAATTCCACGCTTAGGGAGATGGTGGATGGTGTCAAGGTGGCGAGGAAATATTTATCATGATCCCGTAGCAGGACACCTCGAGAAAGGTGGCGCAAAGAACTATTCCTTAAGTGGCAAAAGAATTACTTTTGATCCATAGATCATTGGAACTCTTTATACCAGCCAAAGGCAATCTGGCGATCATGTGGTGGAATGCAAGGAGTGGTACACCGGACTAGAATGGATGATGTGGACTACCTTGTTGAAGACAACGCAATGGATGATTTTGCTTATCATCGAAGGTGGGGGGGACCCATGGTAAGTCCACTTTTGAAGATAAACCTGGACAAGAATTGCTAAGAAGACAGTCTATAGCGAGATAGCACAAGGATGGTGCAAGCTGGGAACGAAATGCAACTGTTCGAATGTTCCAACCATCATATCCGCCTGAGATTCAGATCTGGTTGGTGTTAGGATATTTCAGACTCAGCACGTCTGAAAAGGAAAGGTTGCAACACAATTTGACGAGATGGCGTTGCGAGATTCTCGGGATATGAACTACGATAGCAAGCTCCAAAATATGAGCTGGTCCCGCTACAAACCTGTGAACACATTTGTCCTAGACAAGCATGACCACATGGTAGTCTTATAATAAAACACTACCGAGTTCAGGTGGGGAACCATAATCGAGGATATCGGAGTTTAACATAAGTCATATGATTAGCTCTTATGAAGAAACTTCTTCTCCTTGTACAAATCAGTTAGTGGCTTGGTGTGCTAGGAATACATACGGAATGAAGATGATCAGTCTATCAAACCATAGAATACTTCGCACATGCATGACTGACTTGGAATGATTCCAGAGGAAGCAAAACAAACCTTTCTCAAATTCATGGCGGCAACTTACATCAGATGCACATGAACTAGATGAAGTCACTACTTTCATCCAAACATATGCTTCATGAACGGCACACGAAGAAATGCTTACCCAAGTTTCCAACACTAGGTTGATGTTCAACATGACTCATGGGAGAGACAAGATGCTATTGATGGGCTCAACAGCAACTCATCGGAATTTCCATATCACTGGACTTCCACCATCATGTGAACACGTTGATAGCATTGGTCAGACCAAAGATGTAATGGTGTATGCTCGCGGGATCAACCACGAGTAAGACAACATCACGCATATCGTTGGTTCTGATTTGACTTGACGATTGCCCACACTCAAGTCAAAGGGTTGATATGACAATAGATCCAGCAACTGATCACAGGGACCAATCGATGAAGATATCATCTTTCTTCAACACACACTACACAAGAATATCCCTTTGGATCGAGCTAAGTTAGGCAAGCTTTTATCTTCCAACTCTCCAAGTTATTGTCTAGCTTAACCAACTAGCTCAGGGATATCCAACACAGATTCTTGGAGAAGGGGTGGTTTAGAGGAAAACCATCTTGATCACGAGCCCAACATAACAGTCAGGGAACAACCCGGTAACACTTCCAAGAAGATATTTGGAAAGTCACGAACCACCGGTATGTTGCTAAGCTCGAGAGCAATCTTGCTTTTGAGGGCAAGACGATATTATCAAATGAGTGAGGACTTGACAAGATCCTAACTCATCAATCGAGGTGTGCACCAGAAATAAGGACTAGGTAGCACGATCTATCTTAGAATGATGATTTAATAACCAACACGCTAAAGATGAGAATTTGGTCCATTCACTACCAAGCAACAAGTTGCTCGGGGTATTGATTTCACACATCACAATTCACTTGTCGGCTTTCCGGTTGCATCAACACGGAACCGAGAAATGAACAATGATGGTGAGAAGTATCACTGCATCAAGAATTCCTAGGAGGTTGTGCAATTCCCATGACACTCTTGACATAAAGATGGTAACACTCCAAGGTAGAACAGAACAAAAGCTGAATTGGCATTTTGATCTGCGGGATACAACTACCTTGACCCAATCCTAGAAATGGATGAGGTACTGGAGTTTGTTTCTCCTAGTCATTCCGGAATAGAATGGCTTGACGGACCACAAGAATAATAGGCATCGATGAGCACAAATGCACACATACCCTTGGCTATCAATTGATAGATGAAGGTCAGAATACGACTAAAGAGGAACAACTCAAGGAACATATAGCTTTTCGAGTTGTGGAGGCATAGATTAGTATATCGAGCAAAGCTCAACATTTCTTCCGGGTAATCCATGCGGAAGGTAGAATTTGGCAGAATCACAATATGAATGGAGTACTCCTCAAGAGCACTCTGGTTGTGATCTTTGGTTCAACAAACTTCTGCCATAAGTGATTCATGGTATTTGGAAGAAGGATATACCACGGACATCGAGGACTACCGCAAAGGTTACTAATATCCTAAAGGCACTAGCAAATACTAACAACATGAAGTAGGATGAATCTCGGGTTCAGAAACCCAGGAGTAGAATACCTACTACTAAATGGCATCACGGGATGCTTTCGAAAATGATGGCCAGAATCATCATACTAGGGATACAAAAGCATTGCTAAATTGCTAGGTGACTTCCTAAACACCTAGGGTCATAATAATAGTTCCCACATATATGTCAAGGCAATAATTTACCTCAACGCTTTTGGTTAGTGTGCTTATTCGACCCAAAAGGACATCGGGAGCAGAAAGAAAGGATTTGCAAATGCATCGGACTATTTGGAGACACAGGATGACTCGGACAGCATAACGGCTGTAAATGCTCAAAATGATTTGAGACATCCTGCAGAAAATGGTGGCATAACCACTCAACAACATCATAACAAGATTCGAGATCAACGGTTATCATACGTAAATAGTAGGAACCGAGCGGGATTAAAACCAACAATCTTATAAGTCTATGGATTAGTAACACGTCATCCTAATAGATAGATGAGAAGCCTAGTTCTTAAACCCGTAGAAGAGAAGAGGATGACTTCGGATCGAAGGCCATGAGGTATAAGGAGTAAAAGAGCCTTACGTTCCTTCCACAATCAATTCCTTACATAGCTAAAGCATTTCTAGACACAACTTGACCAGTTTGGCTTGGTAATCCTCTGAGCGATCGGGCTCGATACCAACGCTGTCGGGACCCGATCCTAAGTCACACCGATCTAGCATGTAGCACATCATATCACTTTGCGGCCTCACGCACGGTATTCCCACGGTGTCGCCTTACCATGGCCGGGACCGTTTGCGTCTTTTGGCCCACGTATATGATAGTGTCGCTAGCATCCATATGACAAAGAACCGGGCCGACATGGCTAGTCGTGAACCCAAAGCGGCACTAACCCATGGGGACAGCATACATGAATCACATCGAGCATGTCGGTCATCAACGTATATATTCGGGCTGTAGCTTTGGGCTAACAGGACTCCGGTATCCCGGGCTGTAGCAGGCTAGGCAGGACTCGAATAACACCGCGTGACATTTCCCGAGGGACAGACATAGGAACGAAGTGAAACACATGCCGCCGATCAAGTGTCCAAGCGGTAGTCTTTGGGCTAGCGAGGACTCGGTGAACCGGGCTGTAGCGGACTACTATCGCTCGAAGCACGAGACTACATTTCCCCATATGAGAGGCTGCCAAGGATAAACAACTAGTTTGTCGGATCCCACACATACCAAGCATTTCAAACATACACACAATATGCTCAATATGTGTAAATCTGACGTGGCATCACAACATAACTCTCGACTCAGATATTATTCATTAGGCTCCGAAGCGAGATATTACAAACATGGGTCTCATGACCCAACACTCAGCGCATACAAGTCAAAGCACAAGCGGAAGCTAAACATGTGCGAGTCTGAGACAACTATAAATGAAAAGGTGAGGAGCGACTATCTACCAGATCCTGCTTTGAGGCACAAGATCGTAGCTGAGGTAACAAGCTAAGCGTCAAGTCCAAGCGGAACTACTAGCGAGGCCAGCGTCTCTGCAAAAACATAGAATAGGCAAGCGTGAGTACAATTGTACTCAGCAAGACTTACATCAGATCTAACTACATATGCATCATTATCAAAGGGGTGGTGGAGTTTGTTGCAGCAAACCAGCTTTGACTCGGTGGCTATCTGAACTACATTGCAAGTAACTCTTTTGAGGTGGCGCTACGAGTCCACATATTCACCATATCAATACACCACTATGGACCCGCTCCGTCTCCCTACGAGAACGCCATCCATAGCACTCACGCTTATCTTGCGCATTTTAGAGTATCCACTTTCACTTGTCTATGAACTGATATAGGCAACCGAAGTCCTTCTCCGTGGACACGGCTATTGAATAGATCATATTAAACCTGCAGGGTGTACTTCTTCACACGCTCTCACCACTTACCGCCGTTTACACGACATGTACTCGGCAACCTTCAGCGGAAGCCCAGCGTGGGTGTCGGCCACGGCCTACCTAAACACTCAAGTCCCTAGTCCGGGTTTATCGCCTATTCGGGTTCCATCCGCAGGAGTCGGCCGAGGTTTCCCATACAGCCCGAGCGATGTGTGCAGGGTTCCCGAGATACCAAGCGGGCACTTTCGGTACACGGGCCACGGTGCCTACCGCAACACAACCCACCCCTAAGGTCAGCGTTGCGTGCCCCTGACATGCTACAAACACGAAACTACTTGCAACTCCGGATGAGGACAAGGGTGGTTAAGAAGCCGAGAGGGTCAATTAAGGATCCCAATGCGTGGTAGTAACTGTTTCATGGATCACAAACACGAACTCAGTTCACGAGGGCGGCTTCAATGAGACAACCCACCATGTACTCCTACATGGCCTCTCACCGCTACCTTTACCAAATCGTGTTCACACACTTAGCTCACACACAATAGGACATGTTCATAACAATTCCAATTCATTCCCGATGAATCAGACTAGACTCAACTCTAAGCAGTAGCAAGCATGACAACAAGCATAAATGAGTAGGCACAACATGGCTCAAACAATTCCTACTCATGCTAGTGGGTTTCATCTAATTACTGTGGAATGACATGTCATGCAAAGGATCAAGGGGTTCAGCTACCGCAGCAAGTAACACATGAGTCGTTGTTGTCCTAATGCAGTAAAATAGAGCAGGAGCGAGAGAGTGGGATTATATCGGAATGAACAAGGGGTTTTGCTTGCCTGGCACTTCTGAAGATAATTTAGTTCTTCATCGGTGTCATCGAACAATCGTCGGAACGTCGTCTACCGAGAGGGGACAAACACCGGCAACTGAGAAAGAACACAATCAATGCAATGCACATATATGATGCATGAGCATGTTAAGGAACTGAATTCACCTAATGCAATATCTAGCCAGGTTAATTGGAGTGGAACTTAAGCAAGAACAAATTCCAACCCCAATGCTAGTTCATAAATTACCCTAATCATGATTCATCCTATTCAGTGAGGTTAACTTGTTTAATCATGCATGAAAGTGCCATAAACAGATTCTTCATATTTTTCTGATCATTTTTCATATATAAATTATTTCCATCCGAGTTACGGTTGAATTTATATGATTTTTAGAAGTTTAGGGTATTTTCTCGAATTTCCTGAATTAAAATAATTCCAGAAATCATTATTGCGTCGACATGACGGAGGCGTGACGTCAGCAAGTCAACTGGGCGGTCCAGGTCAAACCCTGACCCGTGGGTCCCAGTGTCGGTGTCTAACTAACTAACCTAGCTTAGTTAATACTAATCTAACTTAATTAGCAGGCGGGGCCCGCATGTCGATGAGGAGAGGGGAAGTCAAAGCTGGCGGTGGGTCAACCCATGCGGTCGTGGTCGTGAGACGCTTGGCGTTTAGCCGCCGGCGAGCGACGCAATGGCGCAAGTGAATTTTTTGTTCGACGACCAAATGGCCCACGGAGAGCATCTAGGAGGAGCCGGGAGGAGCCAAGCTCTTGGTGGGGTTGGCCGTGGTGGGGTGGTCGGAATCGACGCCTTGGCGTGTTTGGCGGCGGTCGAGCTCGGCGAGCTCGGGCTCGGGCTTCTGGCGCACTATAGGGAAGCGGAGGGCTGCGGGTTCCCAGTGCTGCAGTGAGCCCAGAGGTGGGGTTGGCTTGAGCCATTGGGGCTCTAGCCACGCCGGCGACGAAACGCGGCGGCGGCGAAGCCGGCATGCATGTGGAATCGGTGGCTAGAGGAGAGGAACGAGTCGGGGAAGAGGGGCGAGGGCGCAGGAGCTCACCGCGGTTCCGCAGGGTGGTCACTGGGCTCGGGGAGGGGCGGAGCAAGCGGGCGGCGATGGAAATCTCCGGCGACCGAGGGGATGAAGGTCGGGAGGTGCTTGAGGCGTCTGGCGGGCGCGGCTCGGTGGGGAGGAAGAGGAGGTCGGCGGAGCTCGTGGGCATGTCGGGGAGGGAGAGGGTGGCGGTGGCGCGAGGGCAGCGAGGGGCGGCGACAATGGCGCTTCGGTCAGGCGAGAGAGAGGGAGCAGAGGAGGAGCGAGGGAGAGGGAGAGGCGAGGGGTCCAGGGGTTGGGGCGCGTGGCCGCCTCCATGGCGTCGCGAGAAGGTCGGGAGGCCCTTGACATGAAGCAGGAGGTGGCAGCGGCTCGGCTGCTGCATCTGTGTGATGCCGAAGGCATGGGGAAGGCAGCCTTGAGGAGGTGGGCTGGGCTGGCCAACCGGGCGGCCAGGGGGGAGGAGGTTGGGCGGTTGGGCGCCGGTGGGTGGGCTGCGGGTAATCCTTCTCTCTCTCTTTCTTTATTTCTGTTTTCTATTTTCTGTTTTGTTTTAGTTTAGCAAAATACTAAACCATTTAAATAAATCCTGAAAATAATTGTGGGCATTAACTGAATTATTACAGAGGCCCTTAACTATTTTTCAGAATTGTTGGAGCATTTAAAAATATTAATAGTATTTAAATGCCCCAATTCAAATACAATATGGTTTATTCAAAATCCAAAATGCCTTGGAAAAATATCCATCATCTCCGGATAGGGTTTCACCCTTTTCCATTAATCATGAATATTTTGCAAACCAATTTGGGTTTTGAAAATATTTTGAATGTGAACCTATTTGAATTGCTTTAGTGCTAGGGCTTGATCATCCCCATTTCAAATTTCATGGAAATTAAACATGATGCATGGATGCAATGCTACTAGTTACAAGCAAGCTCTAGGGTTGATCTGGGGCTGTGACAATATTAGTGTTAAATCACATGGTGATGTGAACTAGATTATTGACTCTAGTGCAAGTGGGAGACTGAAGGAAATATGCCCTAGAGGCAATAATAAAGTTATTATTTATTTCCTTATTTCATGATAAATGTTTATTATTCATGCTAGAATTGTATTAACCAGAAACATAATACATGTGTGAATACATAGACAAACATAGTGTCACTAGTATGCCTCTACGAGACTAGCTCGTTAATCAAAGATGGTTAAGTTTCCTAACCATAGACATGAGTTGTCATTTGATTAACGGGATCACATCATTAGGAGAATGATGTGATTGACTTGACCCATTCCGTTAGCTTAGCACTTGATCGTTTAGTATGTTGCTATTGCTTTCTTCATGACTTATACATGTTCCTATAACTATGAATTATGCAACTCCGTTTACGGAGGAACACTTTGTGTGCTACCAAAGCGTCTGGAATCGGGTGATTATAAAGGTGCTCTCTGGTGTCTCGAAGGTACTTGTTGGGTTGGCGTATTTGAGATTAGGATTTGTCACTCCGATTGTCGGAGAGGTATCTCTGGCCCACTCGGTAATGCACATCACTATAAGCCTTGCAAGCATTGTAACTAATGAGTTAGTTGCAGGATGATGTATTACGTAACGAGTAAAGAGACTTGCCGGTAACGAGATTGAACTAGGTATTGAGATACCGATGATCGAATCTCGGGCAAGTAACATACCGATGACAAAGGGAACAACGTATGTTGTTATGCGGTTTGACCGATAAAGATCTTCGTAGAATATGTGGGAGCCAATATGAGCATCCAGGTTCCGCTATTGGTTATTGACCGGAGACGTGTCTCGGTCATGTCTACATAGCTCTCGAACCCGTAGGGTCCGCACGCTTAAAGTTAGATGACGGTTATATTATGAGTTTATGTGTTTTGATGTACTGAAGGTAGTTCGGAGTCCCGGATGTGATCACGGACATGACAAGGAGTCTCGAAATGGTCGAGACATAAAGATCGATATATTAGACGACTATATTTGGACACCGGAATGGTTCCGGGTGAGATTGGGACAATACTGGAGCTCCGGGGGTTACCGGAACCCCCCAGAGGTTAATGGGCCTCATGGGCCCAAGTGGTGGAAGAGGAGAGGCGGCCAAGGGGCAGCCGCACGCCCCTCCCCCCAAGTCCGAATTGGACAGGGGGGGGCGCTCCTTCCTTTCCCCTCTCTCCTTCCTCTCCTCTCCTACTCCAACAAGGAAGGGGGGGGGGAGTCCTACTCCCGGTGGGAGTAGGACTCCTCATGGGGCGCGCCAAGGGTGGCCGGCCCCTTCCCCCTCCTCTACTCCTTTATATACAGGGAGGGAGGCACCCCCTAGAGACCCAACAATTGATCCCTTGGATCTCTTAGCCTTGTGCGGTGCCCCCCTCCACCATAGTCCACCTCGATAATATTGTAGCGGTGCTTAGGCGAAGCCCTGTGTCGGTAGAACATCATCATTGTCACCACGCCGTCGTGCTGATGGAAGTCTCGCTCAAAGCTCGTCTGGATCAGAGTTCGAGGGACGTCGTCGAGCTGAACGTGTGCTGAACTCGGAGGTGCCGTGCGTTCGGTACTTGATCAGTCGAATCATGAAGACGTACGACTACATCAACCGCGTTGTGCTAACACTTCCGCTTTCGGTCTACGAGGGTACGTGGACAACACTCTCCCCTCTCGTTGCTATGCATCACCATGATCTTTCGTGTGCGTAGGTTTTTTTTTGAAATTACTACGTTCCCCAACAGATATTACTTCTGACTAAAAAGAAGACAATTGCACACAGTCTATATAGGTGTCATATGGTTTTCGAGAAGAGGCGAGCATAGCTGAACTGAAGCTACATTAGGTTGCATCAAGCCAATCATACATTGCGAGGGCAAGAAATGGCTAGAGACCACTGAATAAGGTTGTACTTGGTAGATGAAATGATTTACGTGTATTTACACATGCAATTAAGTGGTCACTTACTATTCATGTACAAGAGTCATTTTATTTTTTGTACTTAAATTTCAATGGGGTTTCCATGTATGCTCACACACACACATGGGGGGGGGGGGCAAGGAATGTGGGATGTCAGTGTGGCAAGGTACGCAGTTATAAGTAGAACAACCTCCTTCGGTCAGATGGAGCTGATCGATGTATTAATTGATCAACATGAGTGTTTGCAATGTGTGATTGTGTTTACCATGAAGGAGATATACTTTTTAAGTTTGTTGTATGCCACTTGGTATTTTCATCGGTGGCACCGGCATTTCTAAGCTCTAGCGACGCCGTTCAAGCTACCAAGATTGTGATGAATCTAGATGGGAAGTTGCTACAAACTTACAAACGTGAGGGGATAACATGATTTGGTATTACTACCAATTTATCCCTTAAACCATAATACTCCTTACATATTGTGCCAAAACTCCTCAATGTAGACACTTCAATCGGATAAGTCGCCAAAACTATGACCTGAGTTCAACATACTTTCCCAATGTCACTCATTCTAATCATATGAGTATGTGTCCTATGTCTTATAGACATCTTCTTACTTGTAGAACAAGATTCAACCCATACAGGATCACAACGATAAAGCTATGAAGTTGCAATGATATGACTTGTGACTAAAGAAGACAATTGCACACACTCTACATAGGTGTGGTATGGTTTTCGAGAAGAGGCAAGCATAGTTGAACTGAATCTATAATGAGGTTGCCTCGGGCCATATGTACATAGTGAGGGCAAAAAATGGTTGGAGACCACTGAATAAGGTTGTACTTGATAGATGAAATCACTTAGGTGTATTTACACATGGAAGTAAGCTGTCACTTACTATTCATGTACAAGAGCCATTTTTTTAACTTAAAATTGGAGCATGTGACGTCGGTGGGGGAAGGCACACAATTATAAGACTTGATTTGTTGGGGAAAATATATGTTGTACAAGGGCCTATAACGCACCCTGCTTCAGTTGATAGTTTTAAATGGCTCAAAAAAATATAATAAAAAATTAGCGCAGATGCACAAAATTAATCTATGTTGCCAAAAATCCCAAGTATTCATTTGTAACGTAATTAGAAAGCAAATACCACCCGCTATAAAAGAAGCAAATATGATTAATTTGTTATCAATATTGACAACGGACAAGTTTAGAGCCCAACTTTGCATTAGCCACTAATGTGACGTGAATTTTAATTTGATTTTTAGTATATTAGATATCAGCATTTTGTATGTCATGCATTCCTTACAAAAAGATATTAACCATGATTGGTTGCACAGGGAGTGCAACAAGTCCCCGCAAACTATATACTCCCTACGCCCCCATTCACATGACATTATATGGCTTTTATAACTTTGAAAATTAATTTATCTAGTAATATATGTCATTAAAATTATATTGTTCAACATATTTTAGTAAGTACAAAAACAATAATATATATTTTGTGACAAATAACACAAGTCTAGTTGGTTAAACTTGACTTTAAAATGCATACATGCACGTAAATTAGGACAAAGGAATAATTCCCCGTAGTTTGTTGTTACTGAATTGTGTTGTATTTACCGTTTTCTTCCCTAACCCTAGGCACCTAGGGCAAACTTTCCCCTCCAGACTTCACCAGCGAGCCTATGGATTCGCCTCCTCTCCGCATGCCGCTCTGGCGACCGGTGGCGGGGAGGAGAATCCCGGTGCCTTGACTCCGGTTAGTAGTTTAGCTTAGGGATTTTAGTCATCACACATGTGTGGTGCTCGGGCGGATGGTGGCACTTCTTTGAGTTTGTCTTCTAGACATCTATCCTCATCAAATTCGTTCGTTTGGACATAGTCGACGGAGCTCGGCGTAGATTCCTGTCATCTCCTTGGGGTGGTGAGGGTTTCTCGTCATGTGGTGAGATTTGGTATCAGGTGCTTCAGATCTATGCAAAGGTTCAACAGTGAAGACTGCGGCTCCAGGGCGTTGGTCATTAGAGGGACATGCATGAAGACTTCTGGACTGTCATCGACAAGGTCAAGCCGGCTCTGATAGGGGAGCGCCGACATTAGCGTGTGGGCGGTTTGTTCTAGGGCACTATTGGCCGCTTGGTTGTCTCAGAATCTCGATGTAATTTTTATTATGTTTGAGATCATTTGTACTTCGAATGTACTTCTAAGATAGATCTGATCCTTTCCACACAAAAAAAAACAGTTTGTATTTACTTTAATATAATTTAGGGCCTCTTTGATTCATAGAATTTGTAGAACACAAGAATAGAAAAAACAGAGGAATAATGGCATGTCATCCTTAATCCTACATGACTAGTATGAACGTTTGATTGTGCGAAGGAAAATTGTAGGATTCTTCACATGTGGTTGGAGTCCATGGAAATTTTGCTATGAAAATTCGTAGAAGTGAATACTATGGAAAAATTCCTATGGAGCAACCCTATGAATCAAACAACCCACAGAGGATAAAACCCTAAGTATTAGAATCCCCCGAAATTTCTTTAGAAATCCGTTGAATCAAAGAGGGGTTTAATGTGAAAGTTAGCTACAAAATTAGAACAAAATTGACAAACTATACACAAGATAGACCGCGCCTAGTTTGGAAAAGATGCCAATGTTAAACTCAGGGTTGCACCATCATCGTCCTACCATAGTTTGATTCAAGGCTGGTTTTTCGCGGGACCCCATTTTGAAACTATCTATGCGCGGCAGAAAGATGGCAGATCCTAATTGATGTGTAGGTCACCAATTTTTTTTACTCAAACTCGCAAGCTTATTAAGGTGTCACAGCGTTTACAGGGATGGATAAAAGGTCACTGGGATAACCTATCAAAACATGGTGGCCAACCCCTAATGAAAGTGTGTGCTTTGCGAGATTGCGGGCCTTGACATTCGAGGTTCTAAAATCATGACTAAAAAGCAATAATTAAAAGTACTAGATCTATTTTTGATTTCATGTATAACTATTCCATACGTTGCTCCGCTTCCATCCTTGATTGCTTCCACTACCAGCTAGCAATCCGATGCCACGACGATCCTGGAAATATATAAGTCCTCGGCCAATGCTAGTGCCTCTCTCATGGCTAGTGCTTCGAGAGCTATTGGACCATCAATGTAGTTTATGCTCATGGATGAAGCTCCTAGGTATGATCCTAATTGGTCCTTGCATATAGCGGCTATAGACCCATGGCCTCCTGCCCTAACTACCGCGGAGGAAGCCAATGCCTTGGTCTCGGCACTGATGAAGTTGACGTCGCCCAAGCAACTGGTTTCTGAAGCACTTTGATCTCGTCCAAAAATGAACTGATGAAGCAATGGGTTGCATATGGAGTTTGATATATGTATTTGTGGATGACTTTGCGGCATACTGCCCATATCGTCCATAAGGTCACAACTCACAATCATTCTTGTGTATTTTTCTTGCTACATCGTCTCATTCATTGCAAACTACCAGCTCTTGGCATTCATGTTGTGATTGGTGTGCATATGTTCAACAATATCTTCGTTGGAAAGAGCCCAAACACTACGGGCCATGCTACAATTAAGTAGTGAATGGCGCCGGCTATCCGTCGCTCCACATAGGGCGCACACATGGGTGTTAGCCATATGACGATGATGTGGAACGTCCCCTATCGACAAAGAATGCTGGGGTAGCCTCCATGCAAAGATATTTATCTTAGATGGGACATGTCTCTTCCATAGTGTTGACCATGCTTTGCTTTTCCAACTAAATATGAGCTTCCCTGGTGTTCCTCAAGCCAACTCTCTTCGCGCAACTTCATGTTGACAATGAGCTTATATGATGATCAGACCGAGAACTGACCCCTAAGGTCTTTGGTCCATGCCCAGAAGTCAACCATATCTCTAGTGCATAGAGGGATTTTTAAGATGTCATCAACGTCAATTGGCAAGAAGACTCCCCTCACCAGATTCACACGCCATGTAACCCACGTGTTGTCGATCAACTCCGAGACTAAACTGTGGTGGTTGTTGCACCAACGATGCAATCGGCCCCATCATTCCAATCCTTGGGATCCGGTTGTGCTCCGGTATACTCGTTGTCTCCCCATTACCAATTCGACGGATGATCCCGTGCTCTCCTACCGCCGAAGACATCACACCAATTTTGTGACGGTGAGGTCCCAGCTCTGCAGAAATAGGCAGTCTTTACAATCCTTGCACTAAGCATGTGAGATTCATTCAGAACCTTCCAGGCCTGTCGAGGCAGCAATGTGAGCTTGAAAACTTCGAGGTCACGAAAGTCTAATCCATCAAGATTTTGGGTCGTGTCATCATGTCCCATGATACCCAGCATGACTTACATCCCCTGTTTGCTGCCCCACTAGAATTGCCGAATGATTGATGTCACGCTTTCATAGAGCCCCTTAGATAGTGTGAAGAAGGACATGGAATAAACTAGTATTTCCTGCGCCACCTGATTTTATAAGTACTTCTTTTCCTGCAGGTTCTAGAAGGAAACACATCCTCGTCTTCATGTACTCCACTTGTGGTTATTTCTAAACTTTACTTTGTGCAAGCTTTCATTGCGTTTGTTCTTGTGCTTGCTTGTGGGCTTGTTGTTATGCTTGTCATATAGGGTTTCCACCTAGTTGCGTATATAGACAACCTATTTTATTTTCAAGCCTAATTTGATAAAAAAGAGCTAAAATTGGTAGTTGATTATTCACCCCCTATAGTCAACCACATCGATCCTTTCAAGAATAACGCACATGGTAGTAGGGAGGTGTTGTAGATGGGTTGTCGGATATGGTTGCAGTGACAACGAAGGGTAGGCTTGGGTTTCTTACACAGGAGAGTCGAGAAGAGAATAAGACAAAGTAGGGAAGCAAGGTGGTGGCATGTAGAGTGTTGAGTTTGCATGAGAAGGAGAGATATGAACCTAAAGAGCAGCTAATCCAGCGATGGAATTGTGAGGTTGTCCGGTGTGGCGCGAGGAAGCCATTGGCCAGAGACCACCACCAACCATCTGCCAAGATCACACATCAACAGAAACCAAGAAATAACGAAATCCATTGAAACATGTCGAAAAAAAATCAAGAACACGAAGACGACCAGATCGAAGCGGCACGGAGCCGAACAGAAGCACAGAACCGCAGCCATGGCGAAAACCATCAAATGGCGCCAATGATGAGGACGAGAATCTAACCTCCATGATAGAGACACTTAGAGAGACAAAAAACCTCCCGCTCGCACCACTTGGCAACCTCCAGCAGCAAAGACAGCGGTAACGAAACCCAACACAACACCAACAACACGAATGTTGACCACCATCAAACCACACCGACCCCACTCTTCCCTCCACAAAGTACCGACCCATCCACTCAATCCACACACACACAACAACAAACCCACAGCCGCCACACCGCCCCAACTATGATCAACAAAACCAATCCCTCCCCGACCTACATCCATTGCCCACTACACATAGCCACTTACAAAGCAGGCCCACCCAGAAGTAATCCCTTCGCACGACCCAAGGAAACGACTGAGCCAAAATTCTTGACATACAATCCAAAATTGGTGTCCTGAGACGTATAGTCACGTGAGAGATAAATTTCCGTTTTTAAGGGCGAGTTGCTAGGCCTATTTTCTTTATCCTGCGACGTATGGACAATATTTGATCACTAGCCCGCCTACTTAAACGCATAGGGCTAAATCAAAAGTACATGCAGAAGAGCTCATGGGACAAAGAATTCTTCTTTCACACCGCCTGGTCTTACTGCGATTGCTATAAATGGTTTATTGTGAGATGGTACTCATGCTCGCCTACAGACTTGTTGAAACTGGGTTGGCCCAATAACTAGTACATAGTGGTGTTGGGAAGCTTCCCTGGATGAGTTCGCGGAACTTTGCCCCCGGTTTTAAAAAGGTTGTACATGTCTTTTTCCTTTTCTGTGTTTTTCATCATCGGTTTTCATCATGTTTTTTGTTTTTATTTAGTTTGGTGGTTTGTTTTTTCTTTTCCTTTTTCTCTTTGTCCTTATTTCTATGTTCAATTATATGTTGACTTTTTTTGAATACACGTTGAACATTTATGCAGCTACATTCTTTAGGCACACATTGAACATTTTATAATTACATGTTGAATTGTTTGTCTGAATACATGTTGACCATTAATAAAAATGCACATCAAACATTCTTTAATACATTGTGAACATTTTTACAAAATGTCATGACCATATTTTTAAAACTTGTAACATTTTTCTAGTGTTATCAACATTTTTAATTAATGAACATTGTTATGAACATTGCATGAACCTTTTTATAAAAATATTATGAACATAATTTAAAATGTGTGAACAGGTTTTAAAATGTCCCAAACATTCTTCGAAAACTACGATACCAAAAAAAATATTCCCTAAACATTTTTACAATAGGTTGTGAACATTTTTTAAAACTAAAAGAAGAAATTCTTCTAGATATCCATAATATAGGAGCAATGCTACATCCATGGGATGTTACGTACGTTTTACATAAGTCTGGTACAGTTGTCAAAAATTGATAGGAGTACAGCCGGAAGAAGGGGCCCACCTCTACATCCATGACCATATTTTTTGCTTTAAACGAGTTGACAACTTGCTCTCGCTGAAGCCTCCGCCTCTGCAGTAGCGGGCCGGCTCATTTAGTGCACATATATAGTAACAAAAGAGAAGAAATAGAGACGCAAAACAGCTCTCCAGGTCACCATAGCGGTAGCTCATGATTCTAGCCACTGCGCAACGTATCGGTTCACGTTAGGATAGTATATGTGATCTACTTGAGGGAAAACATCGGATTTTTATGTTTTCTTCTTTACTTCCGTTTTTGTTTGGTTTTCTAATTTCTTCCGCGTTATCCTTTTTTCTTCTTCATTTTTTGTTTGTTTTTTTTTTCTTCTCCTTTTTTCTTGTTTTTTTTTTGCCTTTTCTTATGTTAGTTTTCTATTTCACTTGAAACTTTCATATATCTCAAAAACATTTTTAATAAATGATCAACATTTTTATACAAGTTCAACATTGTCCGATAGCTTATTCAACATTTTTAAATGCTTATTCAACATTTTAATACACATTCAACATTTTTCAAATATCCGCTCAACATTTTTAAACACCGTTCAACATTTTTTAATACATATTTAATATTTTTGAATGCTTATTCATCATTTTGATACTTATTAAACTTTTTAAATATTTGTTCAACATTTTAATACTAATTGAATATTTTGAAATACTTATTTAATATTTTCCAAATTCTTGTTCAGCAATTTTTAATACTTATTCAACATTTTTTTCAAATACTTATGTGCATTTTGAAGAGTATTTTTTGTAATATGTATTTAGAATATTTTAAAATATAAACATAAATAAAAAAGGGAAAAAAAGACATGAAAAGAAAACGAATCAGGAAACAGGCAGATGCTTCCCGTGCGTGTGGGCCGGCCCCATATGCTTGCTGGCTTCAGCGCGAGTCGGAAGAGCATTTTGGAACTAAAAATGCAAGACTCACACCTAGTCTTAGTCTTGCTCGTCCTCATATAAATGGATAAAAAACCGTGGCATTTATTGTTTAAATAACCTGTGGTTGAATGGTTAGAGGGACTGTGGTATCCCTAGCCCATCAGGGTTCAAATCCTGATGTTCAGATTTATTTCAGAAATTTCGTCGATGCGTATTTGATGGGAGAAGCCGTTTCCGTCGACGACGAGGTGCCTACGGTGACTTCGTAAATTTCAAGATGATATGCCAGCTCGGCCTTTCATAGATGCTCATAGAAATAGGATATGCGTGTATGCGTTGATAGGGGTGAGTGTATGCGCGTGTTTATGAGCACTTGCATATGTACTGTGTTAAATAAAAAGATGAGCAAAGTCGAGACGTGTCACCGTCTTGAAACCTCCCAAGTCGAAAAAAACAACGCGTCCCAATCCATTTTTCTTTGGAAGACGCACAAGTCCATGTCCTTTGCCCTTTGCCTGCCTGCTTTGCTCTGCGCATGCAACGAGTCACGGTGGCACGGCCACACTTTTCACCCGTCCCAGAGCGGCGCGTGTAAGCGGCGCCTACGCGCGCGCGCCACGCGCATCCGGTGCTTCGAGGCGACCTCCCTACGTGCCCCTCTCGCGACGCGCCACCGCAAACACAGCGACCGCTTATAACCTCGGCCCAGCCGGACGCTGTGAAGCCACCGCCGTCTTCAGACGAGCTGTATCCTCTCATGTACTCGCTCAGGCTCGCTACCAGCGGCAGCACAGCACTCGGCTTCACGCTCGGCCGGTTCGGCGGGAAGACAGGCGGCGGCGCCGCAGCAGGAGGACTAGCGGCACCCGCAGCCGCGGCGCACGCAGGGAGGAGGACCCTCTCCGCGACATCGAACGCCGCCGCGCCGGTGCCGGGCGACCAGGGCGTCGGCATGGACCCGGGCAAGCAGCAGCAGCAGCACAAGCCCCACGCGCCGGCGGGGGAGCAGCAGGGCGACGACGTGCACAAGACCACTACTGCTCACGGGTAAATTTCTTTGCTTGTCCTCCCTTCCCTTGCGAAATACTGTACTGCGGAAGACATGGCCGGAAGCTTGACGGTGTCTGGTGTCTTTCCGTGGCGCAGGGACGTGATGACCCACTCGTTCGGCGAGGGGTACTCGACGAGGTCTGACGAGGAGGGGTTCGGAGGGGTCTACGGCCAGAACGACCCGGTGCTCAACCCTGGGACAGAAGTGCACCCCGACCATCCTGGTAACCTATTTGTCTGTCGCTAGCCCTGAATTCTTATCTGATGGTGGCATGGTGCGAGTGGTGAATTCTGAATTTGATCGGGGTTTTGGTGTGTGCAGAGTATGACAAGTCGCAGGGATCGGAGGTGAAGGAGAAGGAGAAGGCGCGCCATCTCAAGGACGACAAGCACGCGACCTGAGATTGATAAATGGCTAGATTGCTAGGTGGAGATCAATAATTTCGATCGTAGTAGCTGTTCAGTGTTTAGTTTGCTTTGTTTGGTTGCCATGCCATGAGGTGTCCGGCTGCTTCTGTTCCTACTGCTAGCCTGCTATTGAAGTTCGCTGTGATGTAAAATTACTACTCCCTCCCTTCCTAAATAATTGTCTTTCTAGAGATTTCAATAAGTTCTAGAAATTTTAATAAGTGACTACATACGAAGCAAAATGAGTGAATCTACACTCAAACATGTATACATACATCTGTATGTTGTATTTCATTTGAGATGGCTAGAAAGACAATTATTTGAGAACGGAGGGAGCTGTAAGCTTCTTTTCTTCTTAAAGAAGCTTAGATGTGCGTGCTGATTTTTTTCCCTTGTGCCCTTAATGATGATTTTTTTTCCTTGTGCCCTTCATGCTTGTGTACGAGGAGAAATTCGCTACAATAAATGTTTTACTAAGGATCCGGCTGTGCCGACATTTCTGTGTTTTGTCAATAGTCAAAATGTTTAGATGGCTGTGCCTATCTCTTGAAACAGCCTTGCGCTCCGTTATATTAATATAGCAATTGCCGATACAACTGATCCAATGCTGGGGCGCCAAAGGCACAACCGTGCCCACAAGAAAAAAGAGAACATAAAAGGAAACAATTCCACCAACGGCGGATCAACAAGACTGCTGCGCTCACTAACGAAACAAGCACCCTCCTAGAGCAACTCCAATGGGGCGTCCCACAACGCTCTTAGTGGTTCGAACCGCCGCGAAACAAGCAATACCCTCTTAGAACAATTCCAACGGGGCGACCCATTTTGTCAGCCTACGTCTGTTTTGGTTGGCGTGGATAAAAGGTCTTAGAACAATTCCAACGGGGCGACCCATTTTGTCAGCCTACGTCTGTTTTGGTTGGCGTGGATAAAAGGTAAAGGCGTCTATCTGTTTTGGTTGGCGTGGATAAAAGGTAAAGGCGTCTATCCAAACCCAAATCGCCTCTGCACCGATCCATTTTCGGTCCAAAATTGCGCCGATCTATTTCCGGCCCAAAATTGCGCCTGAAATGCGTCGACGCATCATGCCCGCGCCGCGTGTCTCCTCGGTGTCCGCCGTGGTCCCACTTGACGCCGATCCATTTTCGGTCCAAAATTGCGCCGATCTATTTCCGGCCCAAAATTGCGCCTGAAATGCGTCGACGCATCATGCCCGCGCCGCGTGTCTCCTCGGTGTCCGCCGTGGTCCCACTTGACGGCCACCCTACTACCGTCGGTCGTCTAATTTATGACGACCACTGACAGCGGGTCCACTAGTTAGCCAGTGGAAGCGTTCATTTTTAACCACGCGTGCGGCGGGGGCCAATCTCATCCGCTTCCGTCTACATCTGGCCCCTACCACCCCCTTGTGCTTCCTTGCCGGCGACACCATCAAATCCTAGTAAGCAATGGGCCTCTTCGGCAGTAGCAGCGGCAAAGGCAAGTGTCCCCGGCGCCTCATCCTCCCGTGCTCCTCCTCCATTGTCGGCGCGTGTCCGCCCAGGTCGCCGGCGTTTGCACATCCCGGTGCACCAATCGCGGTGGCACTAGGAGTACAGGCAGCCACTGCCTTACCCCGACGTCACGCTGCCGCACCACTGGCACCTGGATCCGCACCAGATCCCGGTGTCGGTGGTTCCGCGGATCCAGTGGACGCATGACGAGGAGGTGCGCAGGCGCGGGGCACAGCTCACACCGGCGCAGCGGCGGATGCCCGGGTACGTCGCCGACTCTCCCAACTGGGAGGCTTGGTTTGCCCTCGAACACGAGGAGCAACGGCGGCTAGGCGTCGAGGCCAACCCGCTACCGTTTTCACCGTCGCCCTCGCGGGTCGAGCCGGGGGAAATGGAGGCGGAGGCGAAGTACCAAGCCGCCCTCGAGAAGGCCCTGGAGCACCCGCTGGAGGCTAGCCGGCTCGAGGAGGACGCGCGTTGGGCTGGGCTGGAGCAAGACCTTGCCTTGTCGGCGGCGCGGGACTCCGTCCACACCGCGCTCTTCGTCCCTTCTCCGCCACGGCCGTGCCCCGTCCTCGAGCCCAAGCCGGATCCGAAGCCGACGCGGAAGCGCTCCCCGCCTCCACCCACTTGGCCGGAGGAGTCCTACACGTGGACCGGCCAGTACCGCGAGTGGGTGAGCGCGCCTCGGGTCCACTACGCCGCGACGCCGGAGGAGGAGGTGGCCCACCTTGAGCGCTGGAAAGCGCACTGGCTCACCCAGGAGCAGGCCAACGGCGAGCGGCGGATGGGTTGGGAGCAGCTGCTACGCCGCGACGTGGAGGCGCTGCGGCTGGAGGAGGAGGAGGAGCGCGCCCGGCGGGCCGCAATGCCGCTGCCACAGCAGATGCCGGAGGACGCTGCCCTGGCACCATACCAAGCGACATTTGGGTGGGTTGGCCCTACTCCCGTCTTCATCGACCTCACCACCGGCGATAGCGATGGCGACGTGAAGGATGATGTCTACTACACAACCTTTTTCTTGTAGACGTTGTTGGGCCTCCAAGTGCAGAGGTTTGTAGGATAGCATCGAATTTCTCTCAAGTGGATGACCTAAGGTTTATCAATCCGTGGGAGGCGTAGGTTGAAGATGGTATCTCTCAAGCAACTCTGCAACCAAATAACAAAGAGTCTCTTGTGTCCCCAACACATCCAATACAATGGTAAATTGTATAGGTGCACTAGTTCGGCGAAGAAATGATGATACAAGTGCAATATGGATGGTAGATATAGGTATTTGTAATCTGAAAATATAAAAACAGTAAGGTAACTAATGATAAAAGTGAGCACAAACGGTATTGCAATGCTTCGAAACAGGGCCTACGGTTCATACTTTCACTAGTGCAAGTTCTCTCAATAATAATAGCATAATTGGATCATATAACTATCCCTCAACATGCAACAAAGAGTCACTCCAAAGTCACTAATAGCGGAGGACAAACGAAGAGATTATTGTAGGGTACGAAACCACCTCAAATTTATCCTTCTTAATCGATCTATTCAAGAGTCCGTAGTAAAATAACATGAAGCTATTCTTTCCATTCGATCTATCATAGATTTCGTACTAGAATAACACCTTAAGACACAAATCAACCAAAACCCTAATGTCACCTAGATACTCCAATGTCACCTCAAGTATCCGTGGGTATGATTATACGATATGCATCACACAATATCAGATTCATCTATTCAAACCAACACAAAGTACTTCAAAGAGTGCCCCAAAGTTTCTATCGGATAGTCAAGACGAAAACGTGTACCAACTCCTATGCATAAGTTCACAATGTTATGGAACCCGCAAGTTGATCTCCAAAACATACATCAAGCAGATCACATGAATATCTCATTGTCACCACAGATAAGCACATGCAAGACATACATAAAGTGTTATCAAATCCTTAAAGACTCAATCCGATAAGATAATTTTAAAGGAAAAACTCAATCCATTACAAGAGAGTAGAGGGGGAGAAACATCATAAGATCCAACTATAATAGCAAAGCCCGCGATACATCAAGATCGTGCCGAATCAAGAACACGAGAGAGAGATCAAACACATAGCTACTGGTACATACCCTCAGCCCCGAGGGTGAACTACTCCCTCCTCGTCATGGAGAGCGCCGGGATGACAAAGATGGCCACCGGTGATGGATCCCCCCTCCGGCAGGGTGTCGGAACATGGTTCCGATTGGTTTTGGTGGCTACAGATGGTTGCGGCGGTGGAAACAGGGCTTCATGGTGCTCCTGGATGTTTTCGGGGTATATGAGTATATATAGGCGAAAGAAGTAGGTCGATGGAGCCACAAGGGGCCCACGAGGGTGGGGGGCGCGCCTATCCCCCTGGGCGCGCCCTCCTACCTCGTGGTCGCCTTGTTGCTTCCTTGACGTCCACTCCAAGTCTTCTGGATTGCGTTTGTTCCAAAAACAATTCTCCCGAAGGTTTCATTCCGTTTGGACTCCATTTGATATTCCTTTTCTGTGAAACACTGAAATAGGGAAAAAAGCAATTTGCAATGGGCCTCCGGTTAATAGGTTAGTCCCAAAAATAATATAAAAGTGCATAATAAAGCCCATTAAACATCCAAAACAGATGCTTAATTCCTGCTCGTCCTCGAGTAGGTAAATGATAGAAACAGAATTTTTGATGTGGAATGCTACCTAACATAATTTTCAATGTAATTCTCTTTTTTGTGGCATGAATGTTCAGATCCAAAAGATTCAAGGTAAAAGTTTAATATTGACATAAAAATAGTAATACTTCAAGCATGCTAACCAAGCAGTTTATGTCTTATCATATTAACATAGCCAAAGAAACCTTATCCCTACAAAATCATATAGTTTGGCCATGCTACATTTTCTTCACACAAAATGTTCTCATCATGCACAACCTCGGTTTTAGCCAAGCAACTGGTTCATACTTTGTAACGCGCTTCAGCCTTTTCAACCCTCATGCAATACATGAGCGTAAGTCATGGACATAGCACTATGGGTGGAGTAGAGTATGATGATAGGATTATGTGGGAGAACAAAAAAGGAGAAAGTCTCACATTGACGCGGCTAATCAACGGGCTATGGAGATGCCGATCAATTGATGTCAATACGAGGAGTAGGGATTTCCATGCAACAGATGCACTAGAGCTATAAATGTATGAAAGCTCATAAAAAAGAAACTAAGTGGGTGTGCATCCAACTTGCCTGCTCACGAAGACCTAGGGCATTTTGAGGAAGCCCATCATTGGAATATACAAGCCAAGTTCTATAATGAAAAATTCCCACTAGTATATGAAAGTGACAAAATAAGAAACTCTCTATCATGAAGATCATGGTGCTATTTTGAAGCACAAGTGTGGAAAAAGGATAGTAACATTGTCCCTTCTCTCTTTTTCTCTCATTTTTTTATTTGGGCTTCTTTGACCTCTCTTTTTTCTCTTTTTTTATTTGGGCTTCTTTGGCCTCTTTCTTTCTTTCTTTCTTTTTTTGTCCGGAGTCTCATCCCAACTTGTGGGGGAATCATAGTCTCCATCATCCTTTCCTCACATGGGACAATGCTCTAATAATGGAAATCATCAGACTTCTATTTATTTACAACTCAAGAATTACAACTCAATACTTAGGACAAAATATGACTCTATGTGAATGCCCCCGACGGTGTACCGAATATGCAATGAATCAAGAGCGACATGTATGAGAGAATTATAAAGGTGACTTTGCCACAAATACGATGTCAACTACATGATCATGCAAAGCAATATGACAATGATGGAGCGTGTCATAATAAACGAAACGGTGGAAAGTTGCATGGCAATATATCTCAGAATGGCTATGGAAATGCCATAATAGGTAGGTATGGTGGCTGTTTTGGGGAAGATATAAGGATGTTTTTGTGTGATAGAGCGTATCGTATCACGGGGTTTGGATGCACCAGCAAAGTTTGCACCAACTCTCAAGGTGAGAAAGGGCAATGCACGGTACCGTAGAGGCTAGCAAATTGCGGAAGGGTAAGAGTGCGTATAATCCATGGACTCACATTAGTCATAAAGAACTCATATACTTATTGCAAAAGTTTATTAGCCCTCGAAGCAATGCTCCTAGGGGAAGGGTTGGTAGGAGTTAACCATCGCGCGATCCCGACCTCCACTCATAAGGAAAGCAATCAAAGAACACCACATGCTTCAAATTTGTCACACAACGTTCACCATACGTGCATGCTACGGGACCTGCCAACTTTAACACAAGTATTTCTGATTTTCATAATTACCCAACTAGCATGACTCTACCATTACCACCTTTATATCTCAAAACAATTATCAAGTATCAAATTTATCATAGTGTTTAATGCACTCCATATGAAAGTTTTTATTTTATCCAACTTGGATGCCCATCATATTAGGACTAATTTTATAACCAAAGCAAATTACCATGCTGTTCTAAAAGACTCTCAAAATAATATAAGTGAAGCATGAGAGATCAATAGTTTCTACAAAATAAAACCACCACCATGCTCTAAAAAGATATAAGTGAAGCACTAGAGCAAACGACAAACTAATCTGAAAGATATAAGTGAAGATCAATGAGTAGTTGAATAATTATGTAACTATGTGAGGACTCTCTAACATTTAAGAATTTCAGATCTAATGTATTTTATTCAAGCAGCAAGCAAAACAAAAACAAAATGACGCTCCAAGCAAAACACATATCATATGGTGAATAAAAATATAGCTCCAAGTAAAGTTACCGATGGATGAAGACGAAAGAGGGGATGCCATCCGGGGCATCCCCAAACTTAGGCTCTTGGTTGTCCTTGAATATTATCTTGGGGTGCCTTGGGCATACCCAAGCTTAGGCTCTTGCCTCTCCTTATTCCATAGTCCATCGAATCTTTACCCAAAACCTGGAAACTTCACAACACAAAATTTAACAGAAAACTCATAAGCTCCGTTAGTATAAGAAAATAAATCACCAGTTAGATACTGTTGTGAACTCATTCTAAATTCATATTGGTGTAATATCTACTGTATTCCAACTTCTCTATGGTTCATACCTTCCAATACTACTCATAGATTCATCAAAATAAGCAAACAACACATAGAAAACAGAATCTGTCAAAAACAGAACAGTCTGTAGTAATCTGTAACTCTCGAATACTTCTGTAACTCCAAAAATTCTGCCAAATTAGGAAAACCTGAGCAATTTGTGTACCAATCCAGAGAAAAAAAAGATCAAATCACGTTTCTGTGAATTACCAAAACTAATTTACTGGGAGAAAAAGTTTCTGATTTCCAGCAGGATCAACACAACTATCACCGTAAGCTATCCTAAAGGTCTTACTTGGCACTTTATTGAAACAAAAGCTATAAAACATGATTAATACAGTAGATCATGTGGACACACAAAAACAGTAAGGGTAAATATTGGGTTGTCCCCAACAAGCGCTTTTCTTTAATGTCTTTCTAGCTAGGCATGATGATGACAATGATGCTCACATAAAAGATAAGAATTGAAACATAACGGGAGCATCATGAAGCATATGACTAGCACATTTAAGCCTAACCCACTTCCTATGCATAGGGATTTTGTGAGCAAACAACTTATGGGAACAAGAATCAACTAGCATAGGAAGGTAAAAAGAGCATAGCTTCAAGATTTTCAACACATAGAGAGGAAACTTGATATTATTGCAATTCCTACAAGCATGTGTTCCTCCCTCAAAATAATTTTTAGTAGCATCATGAATGAATTCAACTATATAACCATCCATAAAGCATTATTTTCATGATGCATAAGCATATAAATTTTACTACTCTCCACATAAGCAAACTTCTTCACATGAATAGTAGTGGGAGCAAACTCAACAAAATAACTATCATGTGAAGCATAATACAATTGGAAATTAAAATCATGATGACAAGTTTCATGGTTATCATTATTCTTAATAGCATACAAGTCGTCACAATAATCATCATAGATAGCAACTTTGTTCTCATAATCAATTGGAAACTCTTCCGAAATAGTGGATTCATCACTAAATAAAGTCATGACCTCTCCAAATCCACTTTCATAATTATCACAATAATATTCAACATCCTCCAAAATAGTGGGATCATTACTAAGTTGACACTCTTCCAAACCCACTTTCATCAATATAATCATCATAAATAGGATGCATGCTTTCATCATAATAAATATTCTCATCAAAACTTGGGGGACTAAACATATCATCTTCATCAAACATAGCATCCCCAAGCTTGTGGCTTTGCATATCATTAGCATCATGGGTATTCAAAGAATTCATACTAACAACATTGCAATCATGCTCATCTTTCACATATTTTATGCCAAGCATTCTATGTAATTGTTCTTCTAGTACTTGAGCAGAATTTTCCTTCCCATCATTTTCACGAAAGACATTAAAAAGATGAAGCATATGAGGCAACCTTAATTCCATTTTTTTGTAGTTTTATTTTATAAACTAAACTAGTGATAAAACAAGAAACTAAAAGATTCGATTGCAAGATCTAAAGATATACCTTCAAGCACTAACCTCCCCGGCAACGGCGCCAGAAAAGAGCTTGATGTCTACTACACAACCTTCTTCTTGTAGACGTTGTTGGGCCTCCAAGTGCAGAGGTTTGTAGGACATCAGCAAATTTACCTCAAGCGGATGACCTAAGGTTTATCAGTCCGTGGGAGGCGTAGGTTGAAGATGGTCTCTCTCAAGCAACCCTGCAACCAAATAACAAAGAGTCTCTTGTGTCCCCAACACACCCAATAAAATGGTAAATTGTATAGGTGCACTAGTTCGGCGAAGAGATGGTGATACAAGTGCAATATGGATGGTAGATATAGGTATTTGTAATCTGAAAATATAAAAACAGCAAGGTAACTAATGATAAAAGTGAGCACAAACGGTATTGCAATGCTTCGAAACAAGGCCTAGGGTTCATGCTTTCACTAGTGCAAGTTCTCTCAACAATAATAGCATAATTGGATCATATAACTATCCCTCAACATGCAACAAAGAGTCACTCCAAAGTCACTAATAGCGGAGAACAAACGATGAGATTATTGTAGGGTACGAAACCACCTCAAAGTTATCCTTTCTGATCGATCTATTCAAGAGTCCGTAGTAAAATAGCATGAAGCTATTCTTTCCGTTCGATCTATCATAGAGTTCGTACTAGAATAACACCTTAAGACACAAATCAACCAAAACCCTAATGTCACCTATATACTCCAATGTCACCTCAAGTATCCATAGGTATGATTATACGATATGCATCACACAATCTCAGATTCATCTATTCAAACCAACACAAAGTACTTCAAAGAGTGCCCCAAAGTTTCTACCGGAGAGTCAAGACGAAAACGTGTGCCAACCCCTATGCATAAGTTCACAATGTTACGGAACCCGCAAGTTGATCACCAAAACATAAATCAAGTAGATCACGTGAATATCCCATGTCACCACAGATAAGCACATGCAAGACATAGATAAAGTGTTCTCAAATCCTTAAAGACTCAATCCGATAAGATAACTTCAAAGGGAAAACTCAATCCATTACAAGAGAGTAGAGGGGGAGAAACATCATAAGATCCAACTGTAATAGCAAAGCTCGCGATACATCAAGATCGTGCCGAATCAAGAACACGAGAGAGAGAGAGAGAGAGAGAGAGAGAGAGAGAGAGAGAGATCAAACACATAGCTGCTGGTACATACCCTCAGCCCCAAGGGTGAACTACTCCCTCCTTGTCATGGAGAGCGTCGGGATGACAAAGATGGCCACCGGTGATGGATCCCCCCTCCGGCAGGGTGCAGGAACAGGGTCCCGGTTGGTTTTTGGTGGCTACAGATGGTTGCGGCGGTGGAAATGGGTTTTCGTGGTGCTCCTGGATGTTTTCGGGGTATATGAGTATATATAGGCGAAAGAAGTAGGTCGGTGGAGCCACGAGGGGCCCACGAGGGTGGGGGCGCGCCTTCCTACCTCGTGAGCGCCTTGTTGCTTCCTTGACGTCCACTCCAAGTCTCCTGGATTGCGTTTTTTCCAAAAACGACTCTCCCGAAGGTTTCATTCGGTTTGGACTCCATTTGATATTCCTTTTCTGCGAAACACTGAAATAGGCAAAAAAAAAGCTATTTGCACTGGGCCTCTGGTTAATAGGTTAGTCCCAAAAATAATATAAAAGTGCATAATAAAGCCCATTAAACATCCAAAACAGATAATATAATAGCATGGAACAATCAAAAATTATAGATACGTTGGAGACGTATCAAAGGGCAAGGGCAAGGTAGCGACGTCTAGGGCAGCGTGCGGGCGCAGACTTTTTTATGTTTTAATTAATGTTTAATTAGGTTTAAGTGGACTTTGGTCGGTGGTTGACCGGCCACTTAATGTTTGATTATGTTTATTTTTGCGAGCTTTTTTTTCTGTGCCAACAGATTTGGGTCTGCCTCCAATTGGGCGGTCAAGCTGACCCATTTGAGCATGCGGGCGCGCATGTCCGGCTGGCCGACCCAAATGGACGAAAAGCGGACAAAGCGCGCGTCCGTTCGGGTCACCCCGTTGGAGTTTCTCTTAGTGCTTCAAACCGCCGCGAAACAAGCAACACCCTCAGGAGGGTAAGCGAAGGCGACGACGCTGCTGCCCGGACAAGTCCTGGGGTTTCCCCTGATACGCCGAGGAAGGTGGACAAGTCCTTTGGGAAGGGATGGTGGCGCCCGCAGGCGTCCCCGCGTCGGCATCGAACCTCGACACGGATTTCTCCCTACCCTCACCCCACCCTCAGACGCTTCGAAGCCCTCCACCACACACACCATCAACTACCATGCGCCACCACGGCCTTGTCATCATCGATGCCGTCTCACCAAAGCTAATACATGAGGACTGAAGGAAAGAGACACACCCTTGCTAAAAACCATGAGCAGCATCATTATAGACACGCGGGAGGGACCGACCTCCGCTACCTAGGCAGTAGCCGACTGGACGCTGCAGCAGAGGCATACCAATCCTGCGGGCCCGCAGGTCCACCCAGGCCCCGAAGGGGACCGTGAAGCCCCGTAGTCGTGATGCAGCAGGCGTCCCATCGTTCCGCCGCTCCACGTTCGAGTAGGAACACATCTCCATCCGACAGACAGCAGCACCGCCAGAGGACCGAACCGGCCCGCCTATAACCCAGATGGGGCCCAAGGGCCCAGATCGGGGCCGGGGGCGACGTGTTGGACCAGCACACCAACGGCCACTACCTCGCCACCAAGGGGCTGCACCATTGCGGACAAGCCACCTGGGGATCGCCGGACTGCCTACCGGTCGAGGAGCACCGCCATCCGGACCCACCGTCGAGCTGGAAGCCAGGACACGCGGGGAAGGGAGATACCGCCACCGCCGACACCGCACGGGCTTTGCCCGGCGGCTCCCGCCGACGGCGGCAGGGAGGGGGCGAGGATGGGCGCTAGGGCGCAGGCAAGCGACGCTGCCTCGGTCGCCGCAGGAGGAGCAGGGAGGGGAAGAGGGAGGGGTGGGGGAGGGGGTGAGGGGCTAGCCGGGCTGGCGGGGACTGCGGACTTTGGCCTCGGTGGCTGCTACGCGCTGGCTCCGACCTGTGTGGGATGCTTTGTAACGAAAGAGATCCAACTGCT
Source organism: Aegilops longissima (assembly GCA_021605205.1). Taxonomy (NCBI): domain Eukaryota; kingdom Viridiplantae; phylum Streptophyta; class Magnoliopsida; order Poales; family Poaceae; genus Aegilops; species Aegilops longissima. Next base: position 31,264,636 of record CM038679.1, on the reverse strand, counting down.
ATGCCTTTATCCCTCTGAGGGAGTCCTCGACTAAGGGGTCCTCGGGCGTCCGGGCTATGTGATATGGGCCGGACTAATGGCCGTGAAGATACGAAATCAAAGACCTTCCCCCGTGTCCGGATGGGACTCTCCTTTGCGTGGATGGCAAGCTTGGTGTTCAGATCATGCATCTTCCTTTCTCTGTAAACCGACTCTGTACAACCCTAGATCCCTCCGGTGCCTATATAAACCGGAGGGTTTAGTTCGTAGGACAATCATAATCATACAGGCTAGACATCTAGGGTTTAGCCATTGCGATCTCGAGGTAGATCAACTCTTGTAACCCCTATACTCATCAAAGTCAATCAAGCAGGAAGTAGGGTATTACCTCCATTAAGAGGACACGAACCTGGGTAAACATTGTGTCCCCTGCCTCTTGTTACCTTCGATCCTTAGACGCACAGTTCGGGATCCCCTACCCGAGATCTGTCGGTTTTGACACCGACATTGGTGCTTTCATTGAGAGTTCCACTGTGCCGTTGCCGAAGGCTCGATGGCTCCATCGATCATCTACAACAATACCGCCTTGAGGAAGACTTTTCCCCCGGCCAGATCTTTGTATTCGGCGGCTTCGCACTGCGTGCCAACTCGATTGGCCATCTGGAGCAGATCGACAGCTACGCCCCTGGTCATCAGATCCGTTTCGGAAATCCGAACTATGTCGCTGACATCTGAGGAGACTTGATCTTCCAAGGGTTCGCGACCCCAATCACCGCTCTGGCCTTAGATCTGGAGCGCACCACCAGGTCCGAAGACAGGAGTTTAAAGCCCGCCGGACTCTCTACGGCTATAGAGCCTGGCATCGGAGAACCGGAGGGGATTGCATCATCGGCAGGCCTGGAGTCACGCCATGCTCCCTCTATCCTCATCGAGCGGGACTCACCTCTGAACACCAACTCCGAACTCTCGTGATCCGCGTTATATGAGCTTGGCCTAGGAACTTCTATCCCGCCCTGCTCCACAGACTCTCGCTTCCCTTTCCAAACCTCATTCTTAAACGAGGCCCTGGACTTAATGCAATCTCTCACCATTGCAGAAGAATCGCTGCCAAACTACGCCCAGCCCACACTAGGGGCTGAGAGCGGAGAATTTTATGTCCCACCCACCACCCACTTCATAGCCACTATCGAGGACTTAACCGACATGCTTGATTGCGCTTCCAAAGGCATCGACGTCATGGACGACGATACCGGAGAAGAGCAAAGCCATAACCCGCCGTTTACCGGACGCTGGACGACCACTTCCACATATGACATGTACATGGTGGACACACCCAAAGGGGATGACGGCGAAGGTGGAAGGATCCAGTCGAGGACAAGCCTCCCGTGGCACCACCAAAGCGTCTTCGTCGGCGGCGCCGCTCAAAATCGCATTGCGAAAAAGACAGCAATACCGGCACTGGAGACAATAATACTCCGGATAACGCCGAAGACCAAGAAGCCCCTATCGAACCAACATCCGAGCATGATGATTGGGAGGATGGGCAAGTCAACCCCAATGATCCTATCGGGATCGAGGGCTCAGAGGATAGTAACTATTTACCGATCTCTGAAGAAGATGAGAGCCTCGGCGACGAAGAATTCATCGTGCCATAGGAACCCCTTGAACAAGAGTGCTTTAAGCGCCGGCTAATAGCCACTGCAAGAAGCCTGAAAAAGAAATAGCAGCATCTTCAAGCTGATCAGGATCTGCTCAATGACGGATGGACTGATGTCCTGGCAGCCGATGAATACGGCCTCGAACGCCCAATTAAGAGTTACCCGAAGCGCAAGCTGCTATCCCAATTGGACGATGAGGCCCAGAGCCTATACCACCAACGCATAACCTTGCCGACGGACCTGACTGACCACCACGTGGCCAGGACAGAGTGGCAACTCAAACCGAACACCAGCCTGCACCACCCCGCCATAAAGGCAGAGAGACAGCAGCTGCAGGATACACTAATGGTCTACGACAGCACCTGGCTAATAGAGCCGGTCAGACCAGATCAATCTATGGATCAAGGGGGCGTGCCCCAGCGCGAGACGACGGCCATCAGGCCTGGCGCGACAAGCACAACTTCACTCGGGCCGAAAACCGCATACATAATCCATCCAAACTGCGTCGTGACGTTGCCCGATACAGAGGCGCCGCACACCCCCTATGCTTCACCGATGAGGTAATGGAGCACCATTTCCCAGAAGGGTTTAAACCCGTGAACATTGAATCATACGATGGCACAAGAAATCCTGCAGTATGGATTGAAGACTTTCTCCCCCACATTCACATGGCTCGCGGTGACGATTTACACGCCATCAAATATCTCCCCCTAAAGCTCAAGGGACTAGCTCGGCACTGGTTAAACAGCCTCCTAGAAAACTCTATTGGAAGCTGGGAAGACTTGGAGGACGCCTTTAGAGACAACTTCCAAGGCACTTATATCCGGCCCGCGGACGCCGATGACCTCAGTCACATAGTCCAGTAGCCTGGAGAGTGAGCCAGAAAATTCTGGACCAGGTTCCTAATCAAGAAGAACCAAATTGTTGATTGTCCGGACACCAAGGATCTAGCAGCCTTTAAACACAACATTCGCGACGAATGGCTCACCTGACACCTCGGCCAAGAAAAGCCGAAGTCCATGGCAGCCCTCACATCACTCATGACCCGCTTTTGCGCAGGCGAGGATAGCTGGCTAGCCCGTAGAAGCAACAGTACCAGTGACCCTGACACTTCTGAAGCAAGAAACAGAAATGGCAGGCCCCGACACAACAAAAACAAGCGTCGGAGCAACACTGACAATGTCGAAGATACGACGGTCAACGTCGGATTCTGTGGCTCCAAACCCGGTCAGCGGAAGAGGCGAATAGGCGACTTTTATGAAAGTCTTCGAAACATGAGTGTTTTGAAGACAAATAGTAGAAATGACCCTATTGATATGCAGTGGAAGGTAGACTACACTAGACAAGCCATAGTCAAGTAAGCAATGAAGTGAAAGCACAAAGACTATAAGCAGCTAGGTAGATTGGATCAGGATGGAAGATAGTATGAAGCCAAACAGACAACAGTCTTCACATAGTGAAGTCAAACAGATAAGGCAAGTAGGCAAAGACTTCACGAAGACAAATTGTAAGTAAGGTGAGAGAGGTAGGATAGAACCATTTGCTCGGAGAGGACAAGGGATTTGTTGGACCTGTTCCAGTTGCTGTGACAACTGTACGTCTGGTTAGGGAGGCTGGGATTCAACTCAGAAGACCGCGTCTTCACCTTATTCCCCTTGAGATAAGAACACTTAGTCCTTGCCCAATCACTCTGGTAAGTCTTCAAGGGAGACTTCCAAACCTTCACAGACATCGTTCACCGGCAATCCACAATGACTCTTGGATGCTCAGAATGCGACGCCTAACCAGCTGGAGGATCCACAGTCCTCAAGTGTAACAAGTCTTCAGATCACGCGGACAGAAAGACTTCAGTGATGCCTAACACTCTTTGGCTCTGGGTGTTTTGGGCTTTGTCCTTGCAAGGATTCTCTCTCAAAAGCTTCGGAGGTGGGTTGCTCTCAAACGACAAAAGCCGTGCACAAACTCTGAGAAGCCTCCAATTTATGGTGTAGGGGGTGGGCTATTTATAGCCAGGAGGCCCCAACCAGATTTTTCCAAAATGACCCTGGGTCACTAAGGAACTGACACATGTCCAACGGTCAGATTTCAAACACACGCGGCAGCTTGACTTGGGCTACAAGTAAAGCTAACTCATCCAGCTCTGGATAAGATTTGCTCTCATTTTCTTCGCTCGAAGACATAGGATTTGGTTGAGCATCACTTCAGTCACTCTGACTTAGTTCACTTGGACCCCACTTAACAGTACGGTGGTTCCTATGACTCAACAAAGAAGAAAAGGAAACTACAAAACAACTATGTCTTCGCACTCCATAGTCTTCACGCGATGTCTTCTCCTGTCATAGTCTTCAATGTGAATGTCTTCACAGACCACCATTGTTTTCAATGTCTTCACACATTTTTAGGGGTCATCTCTGGTAGGTAAACCGAATCAATATGGGACTGCTACTTGTGTTATCCTGCAATTCTCACAAACACATTAGTCCCTCAACCAAGTCTGTCATCAGTACTCCAAAACCAACTAAGGTGGCACTAGATGCACTTACAATCTCCCCCTTTTTGGTGATTGATGACAAACTGGTTGAAGTTTTCAACAGGGATAAAAGTATGTGAAAGTTTAGTGTTGTGAGTATTGTCTTCATACATAAGACGAGCCCCCCCCTGAAGATGAGCATTAAATGATTTACGTTTGAATGCAAATGCACATGGTAGGTTTTGCTTTGTGGAGGCCATCATCAAAGTGTGAAGACAATGCATTATGCATATAAGCAAGTAACAAAGATAATGATATGCATAATGAAAAATGGACATCTGCAGAATGACTTCATGCGGGATTTATCATCGCATCACAGAATAGCAGATAAAGTAGCAGACGACCATCAAGTTTAAGTGTTACAACTCAGAGAACCAAATGTATCAAAAGACGAGAGTTGTAAGACTTAGCAAAAATAATGCAGCCACCCATAAGGACCCGCTTGAAGACTATCAACTCATATGCTTCTCCCCCTTTTGTCAGTAATGACCAAAAAGGTTTGAAGACATAGAGCATCTACTCGTTCCCAAAAGGAGCAGATGGAGGAGCAGGGTCGTTGTTGGAGTTTGGTGGTGCAGAGGAGCTTGGTGCAGTGTCGATACACGCCGAAGTGGTAGTTGGTGAAGTAGCCTCATCTTCGTCATCGATGACTCTGGCATTGACAGTTGCCGCTGAGGAGGAGTACTCAGAGTCTTCGAGTGAAGGAGTCCGATGCAAGACAGCGTTCCTAGGAGGAGTGGAATCAAATTTGAATCTCTCTGTGAAGCCATCTTGTAGAAGATCATCTTCAGAACTGAGTAATGTCACACTCTTCCACGACCACAGACAGGTTTCATGAGTGACAAATGCATTCTTGGTGGCTAGATTGCGAATGCGATTAACATCCACCAAGAGACTCTGCATCTGATGCTTGAGCCAGTAATGATGCTTATCTTATTTCTGATGCAAGGCCACAAGAAGCTCTCGGTCATTGAGTACACGAGATCTCTTCCGAGGCCTTTGAGCAATTGTGCTTTCAGTGGCTTCAGTATGGGCACGATGAGGTGCACGGGCATTTCCAGCCAAAGGATAAACACGAGTTGCAGCATGAACTCCTTCAATAAGTTGAGTGAAACTTTGACGATCGACATTGTGAAGATAAATTGGCTCCTTGGCAGGCTCTGGGTATATGGCTTCGACAGACATATCAACCTCTGGCAGGAATATGAGATGGTTGCGCGCAGAGGGCTGATAGTTGATAGCAGAGTGAAGCTTGATGAGGCGCATTACCCATGGAGCATAAAACTTCAGACCAAATATATCGAGCCAATTGCGACAAGTTGTGCGATGAAGAAATCCTGAGCATTGAAGCCGATGCCATTGAGAATATAGAAAACCAATGTCTTCATTGAGCCTTCAAGCTTTGCTGCAGAAGAATGTCCTTTGATGGGCCATAGAGTTCACCTTATAATATGATAGATGGTGCGGGGTAGATACTCTAGGTCTTCAACAAAGAATTCCTTTGGATATTCAGCATCTTGGGGCAGGGGCTTCATCATGCTCAGCATTTGGCTCATATTGGGCTCAAGCTTCTGGAATATGCTCTCTAAAGCATTGCGATGAAGCTGACAACCAGGTCCATAAAGTTCACCTGGAGTGGGCAGGGCAGTAAGCTCAATGATATCAAGAGCTATGGCTTCATGGTGTATATTGCCTGTCATCCACTCAAGGACCCAAGTTTTCATATCCCTGTTGTAGCCGCGAAAGTGAAGAGTAGCATAGAATTGTAGCAGAAGCTCTTCATTCCAATTTTCTTTGTCAGTCACAAACTGCAGAAGGCCAGCATCTCTGAAGCAGTCTAGGGCTTCTTCCAAGCAGGGCAGTCCAGCAATGGCTTCACAGTCTAGATGCATATGAGGAAAAATGCGCCCTTGATTGTATAAGACACAAGAATAATAACTGCGCTGCTGATAGCTCTAGAACCGATCAGATGAAATTCTTGGCCTTGAATATGGGTTCTTGGCACTATCAAAGAAGGTGTTGTGTTCAATGAAGCCATTCACATTGAACGATCCTGGCGAAGATGCAGTACCTGGAAACCTTGGCAGCCTCGGTTTTAGCTTCTGGACCTGAGGCCTGTGCTCCACATGATAATCAAATTGAGGTCCGGGAGCAGGCGGAGGAACCAGAATCGGCCATCGAACAGTGACAAGCTCGCCTTGATAAAATGCTTGCTCAATGGTGTGAGGCCTTGGAGGCGGTACAGGAGCAGTGGCATTGACATGGGCTTCAGAGTGCATATTGGTTACTGGTGCATCATTGGCTTCAGACACCATATTCACTGTAGGCGCCACATTAGCTTCAGCCATGACAATGTCATTTGCTTCAGTCGTGTTGTTGGTGGCCGCCTCAGTATTTTCAACCTCCACTTGAGGAGCTGGAGGGTCGGGCACAGACTCGTTCTCCTCGAGAACAGCTTCTTGATTGGTGGGGGATGTGACAATTCGCTCTTCTTCTTCACGGGGTTCTTGATGTTCTTGGTGATGCAGCGGTATGTTCAAAGCAGCCTTGGCCGGACTCGAGAGGCGTTCACGTATGAGGGTGGCTTCAGGAAACACTTGACGTGCTACTGAGTTGGGTTGCACTTCTCCTGCTGGAACGCTCGACATAGTGACTTGTGGCCTTGGTCCTTTGCGAAGCCTACGAAATGCGGGCGACGCTTTTGTAGTGGGAGTTGGATGGACCACATAGTCATCATCATCAAGCACCGGAGTGGTAACTTGAGGTGGTGGAGTACTGGGTGAACTTTGACTTGGAGATTCTTGTTGGGGGCGATCAGCCCATGATGCATCCTGAGCGATTGGCATCAAGGGACGACCAATGCTGATGATTTCGATGTTCGTGAGAACAGGCGATGATACCGATTGGTGCTCGATCTGAGGAAGAACTTCATCATCTTATACATTGTCTTGGGGACCAATGTCTTCAGCTGCGATGGGGTCAACAACTGGAACAACTTCAGCTTCAGGAGCCTCTGTGGAAGCAGGCTCGTGAAGTACTAGCTGACGCTCTTGGTGGGGAGATGCAGGACGAGCAACTGAGAGGGACTTGACAAAAAGGGGCTCTGAGGGAGCAGCTCGATCCTTCTTCGAAGACTTTGTCTTCCGCTTCTTGGTCAGTGGTGCATCATCAGAGACATTTTTGTTCTTGCATTTCCTGGCTTTGGCCTCGGCTGCCCTTGTCTTCTTCAGTTCTAAAGCAAATGTGGGGACCTTAGGCTTCGAGCCTGTCATGCTGGCAGGGAAGACTATGCGAGGTGCTTCCCGCCCTGACGCCTCAACTTGGATCACAGTCGACTTCTTCCTTTGGCAGCCATCTTGGAGTCGATGCCTGGACGCCCAAGAGCCTTGCGCTTTTCAGCTTCATTGTGAGCCTGAACACATTTTCTAGCGAGTTATTTCATCCGTTCTCTTGAACCTTTTGCTTCTTCACGTTTCTTGTGAAACGCTTCCTTGAGGTCATGCAGCAGCTGGTTGAAGTTCTGAACATCAGTGACACTAAGCTTGGCCATGTGCTTCTTGAATTGAGCCTTTTCATAGTCAATCTTGTTCTTTAGCTCAACTATCTTCTGAGCGAGAGCTAGCTCATTTGCAATGGCACTGTGAAAGGAGACACTGATGCCAATGGAAAGTTTAAGATCATCAATACTGAGGTCCGGATTGGAAAACCACTCATCAATGAAGTTATTTAGGATGTCCACCGGCAGATCGTTGAAGATTTATGCCTCTTGTTTGCTTTTTATCAGCATCTCAAGAGCATCCTCACCAAGATGATCGTCACTGGACAGATCAATGGCTTCATTCTCGTTCCTCAGAACAGCAGCAGGGGTCAGTGCTTAACCAGAACTCAAGATGGGCTTCTTCTTCTGTATAGACTTCTCGGTCTTCTTGGAGATGCGAGAGAGATCTTCAGATTGCATACTGGATGCAGGAGGAGCAGTTGCCAATGGCTTCACACGTGAAGCTTTTGGTGCGACAAAGGGTTTTGTAGCCTTTGACTTCTTCTGCGTCTGTGGTTTAGGAGGAGCTGGCGCTTCATCAGAATCTGCGTCATCAGCTGAGTGATCCACGGCGGCCCCTTGAACTGCAATGTGAGTGATGAGGCCTTCGAGGTTATAGAAGGGGCCGATGACGTTGGGATTTGCATCATGGGTGCCATCAGCCCGAGGAGCAGATGGACCGGGGTTGAAGTTGAGTCCAAATGCTTTCGTGTTCTTCACAGTAGAATCCTTGGCAAACTTGAAGTTGCGCTTGAACAGATTGTCTTCATGACACCATAGCAGAGAAGATGGGTCGGCATTCTCTGGCTGTGGTCCGCGAACCATGCAAGGGTAGAAGCCTTGATCAATGGCTTCGGACTCGGACTTGGGTTGAAGATTTTTGTATAAGATATATCCCCAAGGTCGCTTGATGGCATTCTTCTCGGCATACTCAGCAGTGACGAATTTGTACTTAAACCATTCCTCTGCCTAATATCTTCGAATCCATTGGATTCGAGTTTTGCGTTCACCATAGGTTTCTTCAGGGTCTGTCTTGTACATTTCATACAGATCAGGTGGCAAATCTTTGGATGTATTCCCACGGTGCTGTCTGCCGCCCTTTCTAGCTGACTTTTCTATGGCCATGAAGTTTAAACTGAATGGCTTCAGAACTTGCAAAGGCTTCCGACGGCTGGTCAGACAGGAACTGGCTTCAGGGGAATTGAGGTGACTCTGTAAGAACTCTGCAAATGAATGCGGACAATGAGAACCAAGGGATTCTCCCACGGACATGTACCTGTGACAGCATTAGAGGTGCGAGGGAAGGGGAAGAGGTCATATGCATTCTCAGAAGATTTTGAAGATAAATTAGTTTGAAGATATTGACCTCATAACGCAAAGACATTCACTTATTTGTTGAGAGTTGGTTCCAGATTTGTACGAATCCAAGAATAGGTACAAGTGAGGAATCTAACTTGATGTGAAGCATAAGTGAATATGCTAGGCATTGATATGAGATGCAGAACATGATAGATTCAACAGTGTAAACATAGAAACCACTTTTGGTAGAGAAGGATGAATCTATCGGATCAAAAAGGCAGTAAAAAGTAAGTTTTAATTACCACACGAAGAACCGCTAGACAGAACGGAGTAGGAGGCCGAGCAGTTCAATCTCTCGTGCCCTAACTTGGCGACGGAAGACACCTACGGCGGCGGCGGAGAAGACGAGATCCGTGGCCGGCGTGAGGACGGCGTCGGTGAGGTCGCGGCAGCTAAGCGCTTCGTCCCCGGCGTCGTCAAGAGCTAGCGGTGGCGCTAGGGTTTGAGCGAGGTGTAGAGGTGGAAGAAGGATTTTGACCACGATGTGATGTGTATTTATAAGGAAAGGGACAACACAGTACAATTATGCAGGTGCCCCTGGCGGTTCACATTAGAGGGACACGTGGCAAACATGCAACACATTGGAAGATGTTCCATGTTCCCACGCACGCCTGGATTGTCGGGTGGTCGTTCCGGCTTCACCGGTTTTCAGGCAATAGGATGCATCACTAAAAATAGACTAAATGTTTGTCAGATTGTCATCTGCTGACAAGGACTCGGAGAAGACAATTGACAGGCTTCAATAGAATGCATATGATTTGGACAGATAGAGTTGAGGTAGAAGCATAGAACAGGTTAGGGTCCGATCACATACACTTAGATCAAAAGATTCAAGAGTGAAGACATAGCTATAAGTGAATGATGTAGAGGACACACACACACACACACACACACACACACACACACACACACACACACACACACACACACACACACACACACACACACACACATATATATATATATATATATATATATATATATATATATATATATATATATATATATATAAACCAAATCAACATTGTGAAGATAAATTATGAAGACAAAATAATGTTGAAGACAATCCAATTGCGAAGACTTTGCAATTGTAACGCCAAGAGAAACACTTCAATAAGAATTTTGGTGGTGGCGTTACCCACCGTATAGGAAGTATTAGACCCAGACACGGCGCACAATTATCATGGCGCTCCGAAGTAAAATTCCACATTAATGTATTCACACTCAGAGGGTAAGTCTTCATTAATTGAAGATATACGTTACTTCGTGCGTTGCACATCTAAGTCGTCAACATGCATAAGCGTTAGGATGTGTGTCCATTCACAGGACATTCGAGGATTCTAAGATACTTAGCTCACACCGCAACTTGCAAAACCTTTTCTCATCCAAGGGCTTAGTGAAGATATCTGTCAATTGCTCTTCAGTGTTGATGTGAATGATATCAATGTCTTCCTTGTTGACATGATCTTTAAGAAAGTGATGACGGATCTGAATGTGCTTTGTCTTCGAGTGCTGAACTGGATTCTTGGAAAGCTTGATAGCGCTTTCATTATCACAGAAGAGTGGTACATTATTCGTGTTGATGCCATAGTCCTTGAGAGTTTGCTTCATCCATAGAAGCCGAGCACAGCACGATCCAGCAACAATGTATTCAGATTCAGCAGTGGAGAGTGATACACAGTTCTGCTTCTTTGAAGACCAACAGACAAGTGATCGACCGAGAAAGTGACATGTTCCTGAGGTGGACTTGCGATCAACCTTGTCACCAGCATAATCAGCATCAGAATACCCAATCAGACAAATGTTGAGCCCTTTGGATACCATAATCCTATCGTTGGGGTGTAAGCCAAATATCGAAGAATTCGCTTCACCGCTAGGTGATGCGACTCCTTTGGTGCCACTTGAAATCGGGCACACATGAAAACGCTAAGCATTATATCTAGCCTAGATGCACATAAGTAAAGTAAGGAACCAATCGTGGAGCGTTATACCTTTTGATCGAACTCTTTACCATTGTCGTGAGGACCCAGATGACTTTTGGTTGGCATTGGCATCGTGTATCCTTTGTAGTCTTGCATTCCAAACTTCTTCAGGCAATCTTTGAAGTATTTCTCTTGTGATATGAAGATGCCATTTCTCTGCTGACGGATTTGAAGACCAAGGAAGAACTTCAGCTCACCCATCATGGACATCTCATATTGCTCTTGCATCATGTGCCCAAACTCATTGTTGTATCTCTTGTCGGTGCAGCCGAACATAATGTCATCCACATAGATTTGGCATACAAACGGTTCACCGTCGTATGACTTTGTGAAGAGTGTTGGATCTAGTGAACCAGGTTTGAAGCCTTTGTTCTTCAAGAAGTCTTTGAGTGTGTCATACCAAGCGCGAGGAGCTTGTTTGAGGCCATACAGTGCCTTGTTGAGATTGTACACCATATCAGGATGTTTTGGATCTTCAAAGCCAGGTGGTTGTGCAACATACACTTCTTCTTCAATGTTTCCGTTGAGAAAAGCACTCTTCACATCCATTTGGTACAGAAGGATGTTATTATGGTTGGCATATGCAAGCAGTATGTGAATGGCTTCAAGTCTTGCCATGGGAGCAAATGTTTCATCGAAGTCAATCCCTTCTATTTGAGTGTAACCTTGAGCAACTAGACGAGCCTTGTTTCTGACAACTTGACCATGTTCATCTTGTTTGTTGCGATAGATCCATTTGGTGCCAATGATATTATGCTTGCGAGGATCAGGACGCTTGACTAGTTCCCAGACATTATTCAGCTCGAACTAATGAAGCTCTTCTTTCATGGCTTGAATCCATTCAGGTTCCATAAAGGCTTCAGCAACTTTCTTGGGTTCTGATATAGAGACAAACGCAAAGTGCCCACAGAAATTTGCTAGTTGTGTTGCTCTTGAACGAGTGAGTGGACCAGGTGCATTGATGCTGTCAATTATATTCTCAATTTGTACTTCATTTGCAACACGGGGATGTACCGGACGAAGATTGTGCCCTTGCGGATCATTGTCTTCAGCTTCAGCATTGACTTCAGGCTGAACATTGTCTTCAGGTTGACTTGGTGCAATGATGAGTTCATCTTCAGCCTGAGCTTCGGGCGGTATGATTTCTCCAGTACCCATGATCTTGATAGATTCACTAGGAGGAACTTCATCTAGCACATTTGGCAGGTGTTCTCTTTGCGAGCCGTTAGTCTCATCAAACCGCACATCCATAGTTTCAACCACTTTATAGTGAAAGAGGTTGAAGACTTTGTAGGAGTGCGAATCCTTTCCGTATCCAAGCATAAAACCTTCATGTGATTTCGGTGCAAATTTTGAAGTGTGATGTGGATCCTTGATCCAGCACCTAGCACCAAATACTCTAAAGTAATTGACGTTTGGCTTCTTACCAGTTAGCAGCTCATATGATGTCTTCTTTAGAAGTTTGTGAAGATAAACTCGGTTGATGATGTGGCATGCAGTGTCAATGGCTTCAGGCCAGAACTTCCTTGGAGTCTTGTACTCATCTAGCATCATCCGAGCCATCTCGATGAGGGTTCTGTTCTTGCGCTCCATGATGCCATTATGCTGAGGTGTGTAGGGAGCAGAAAACTCATGAGTGATGCCCAGTGTATCAAGGTAAGTGTCGAGGCCGGTGTCGGTGTCAAAACCGACGGATCTCGGGTAGGGGGTCCCGAACTTTGCGTCTAAGGCTAATGGTAACAGGAGGCAGGGGACATGATGTTTTACCCAGGTTCGGGCCCTCTCAATGGAGGTAAAACCCTACTTCCTGCTTGATTGATCTTGATGATATGAGTATTACAAGAGTTGATCTACCACGAGATCGTAGAGGCTAAACCCTAGAAGCTAGCCTATGATTATGATTGTTGTTGTCCTACGGACTAAACCCTCCGGTTTATATAGACACCGGAGGGGGCTAGGGTAACACAGAGTCGGTTATAGAGAAGGAAATCTACATATCCGAATATCCAAGCTTGCCTTCCACGCAAAGGAGAGTCCCATCCAGACACGGGATGAAGTCTTCAATCTTGTATTTTCATAGTCCAATAATCCGGCCAAAGTATATAGTCCGGCTGTTCGAGGACCCCTTAATCCAGGACTCCCTCAGTAGCCCCTGAACCTGGCTTCAATGACGATGAGTCCGGCGTGCAGATTGTCTTCGGCATTGCAAGGCGGGTTCCTCCTCCGAATACTCCATATAAGATTATAACACGAGAATCGTGTCCGGCTCCGCAAAACAAATTCCACATACCACCGTAGAGAGTACGATTTTCCACAAATCTAATCCACTGGCAGCTTTTCATAGCGTGACGTCCCACCACGGCCCAGTCTTTATTCGAACCGTTTTTCCTAACCAGCCACTACACATGTTGCGAGGCGGTTTTATTGGCACGTCTTGCCGAAGCAGAGATCGTGTCCCCCTTATCACAGGATTCTCATCAATACGGGTGTGGGTAACCCAACCGTGTTCGTTTAATATGACTCCTCGATTTTAGGCAAGTCCCAAACGATCACGCGGGGGACGCTTCATATTCGTCCTCTTTATAAAGGTGCCAAGGCCTGCCCTTTTCTTCCCACGCTTGATCCTTCCCCTCCTGCACCTCGAACACCCATGGCTAAAGCTAAAGCACTTCGGTCCTTCGACCATGTCCGGATCCAATCTTCAAGGCCGATGGATGGACTCCTCCGTCACAGAGGAGGACATCCGGAAGCTTAGGGAGGCCAGGTATCTCACTGCCGAAATCCCGCACAGGCTGCCTGCTCAAGGGCAGGTCATCCCCACTCCCGAACCCAATGAGAGTGTCGTATTTATTTCCCACTTCCTCCGAGGGCTAGGTTTTAGTCTTGATCCCTTCGTGAGGGGGCTTATGTTCTATTACGGGCTAGATTTCCATGATCTAGCTTCGGATTCCATCCTTCACATCTCGTCGTTTATCGTCGTGTGTGAAGCCTTTCTCCGCATTACCCCCCACTTCGGCCTGTGGCTCAAGACCTTCAATGTGAGGCCGAGGGTGATTGACGGGCATCACATGGAGTGCGGAGGTTCTATAATAAGAAAAGGCGCCGACGCCCCATGGCCTAAGGGTTCTTTCACGGAAACATCTGATTTATGGCAGCAAGAGTGGTTTTATATCACAGCTCCCCGAGGTACAAAGCGGGCGGCCGCTCCAGCATTCCGCTCGGGCCCCTCGCCGCAACTGGCGTCATGGGTCAACTAGGGGCTGGATTGGGGGCCGATTAACGACGTGCTGACACTGCAAAGCCGCATCTGAGACCTCCTCAAGAGGGATGTCGGCCTTGTCAAGATAATGCAAGTGATGCTGGTTTGTCGAGTCCTGCCCTGCCAACGTCGTCCTCTCCGTATGTGGGAGTTCAACCCGGAAGGACCGCGAACCATTCAACAATTCTTCAGCATGACGCTCAAAGAGATGTATGAGTCATTCTTCGGATCACGAATAAAGTGTCCGGACACCACCGAGGACGCGGGTCTCAATTGCAACCGTCCGGATACCCAAGTAAGTACTTCTGTTACCGAACACGCCGTCCTTTATGTTTATTATAACATCCTTCTAAAAAAGTGCTCTCTGCCAAGACTGGCTGAGGAAGGCGGAGAGGATTAGGTGTTCGGCCCCTCTTTCCGAAGGCTCGCTGAATCCTTTGTTGACCAGGATGCTTGAGCGCGCGCCGTATTAGGTGCTATCAGGAGAAGACGAGGGGAGGAATAGAGAAGCCACAGGTGGGCCTCACATTCTACACATCCAAATCGGAGGAGTAAGTGCCTCCGCGAAGGAGGATAATCGGGGAGGGGAATCTAAAATCCCATCTCCGATAGGTAAGAAAAGGGCCGCCTCTGAAGATTTGGAAACAGAGGCTTCTAAACGAGGTAAGAAAACCTCGCAAGGGGGCCGGCCCTCCACCGAGCCGTAAGTAAAAGAGTACTTTTGTAAATATGCCCCGTTTCGTCTCTGAGGATAATGACCGAAACATATTTGTTGCGGTCCGGCTCGTAGCCCTTCTCCATAGAGTTCGTCCTCAGGGGATCTTCCTCCAGAGATGATGGAGAGCGAGACACCTCCCCCTGCCTCTCCTAATCCACCAAGGCCAGAAGTTGATACTTCGACTGCCCAGAGTCTGGAATATCCGGCTCCCAAAGAGAGCTTCAGGAGGAGTCCGGGATTGCTCGGCACACAGCCGGACACACTAATGGGCCTTCTGGAGCGAGTGGCCATCTCACAGACACATCGTGCCTTAATGGGTACGGTGGTTGAGAGGATTTCATCCGCGAAAAGCGGTTTGAATGAAGCTTTTACGAGTCTGTTGAGAGGCTTTGAGGTATGCAAAAAATGTATTTTTGATGGTACCGCACATGCTAAGCGTGCTCTGCATAGATAGTAGCCCCTGAGACTCTGGTTGCCATCAACATGGCGAACAGAGGATCATAATCTCTGGTAATAAGCGCGCTGCTTTATGTGCAGGTGACTAAGGCTCCGGCGGCCGACCGCTCTGCTGATTTTGCTGAACTAAAGTGGCAGCTAGACGTGGCCGATGCCGACATCGCACTGGTTAACAAGCGGCTTGACGAGGCTCATGGTATGTATATTCGGCTTGTCAGCAAATGTTTAAGAGGAGCATGATGCTAGTATCTATAATATGCTGTGGCTGCAGATGGAGCTGCTGCTGTGGAGACCCTTCGGGCGGAGCTTGCCCGAGCCAAGGAGCAAGCCCGAATAAGTGATGCGGCCGCTCTGAAGGCGGTCGAAGAGTTAAGAGCCGAACAGGCTGCTCATCGCCGGAGCGAAGAAAAGATAGCCCAGATGGCTACCGAGCTGGAAGATGCCGCCAACCGCCGTGAGCTCCTTGAAAAGGAAAATCAAGCAAAAGCGGCTGACCTAAAGAAGGCCCTGGAGGCAGCCAAGGAAACCCGCTCTGAAATGAGGGGGATGAGGGAGGAGCTTCGTGAAGCCGGAGATATCGTGGCTGGGAAGCCTTATTTGTTGCGGATGAAATTCGGAGATCCAAAATATGCCCCTCTGGATCAGTTGTGGAGTGCGGCGGACGCGTATGCGGACCTGGCAAAGAGTGCTGCTGATGCGACTGAGTTTTTCAAAGATCGGAAAGACCATAAGGCTGAGAGGTTATTCTGGTCGCAGTTCAGTGCCCCGACGCGTCCGCTGCCATTGAATGAAAAGATGGCGGCATGGGCCGAACTCCACAGGTTGTCCGGGCTTGCCATGAGGTCTGCCGTGGATCATCTTTGGCCACAAGGACAAAGGCCGGACATCTATTTTGGATTGGTGCAACAATTCCTTGGTGCTGTGTCGCATATTGATGCTGTGAAGAGGTCGGCGTGCATAGAGGGTGCGCCGATGGCTCTTGCCCTTGTTAAAACATACTGGGCTGGGATGGAAACCACCTCTATTGCAACCCGGAGTGCGGCGGAAGGCCAGGACCCGGCCGAGCACTATTTCAAAGAAGTCTTAGAAGGCGCCCGTTTAATAGAGGCTCAGTGCTCGAAGAGTGCCATGTTCCAATGACATGTATCGCGATTGTAAAGACAATGCTATTTTGATTATAAAGGCTGTGTTTATACTTTTTCCCGAAAGTATTATAATGCCTCCTGTGCGGCCGTTTATGTATGTATATAACCTGAAAGTTTGCAGTCGTTGGCTGCAGCCCCCACGCATATAATGCGGGGGTGTTCGAGAAAATGCGTAGTCACACTTGATCCAACTTCTTGGTCCGTTAAGGAGGTGATAGCGTGGCGAAGCAGGCAATCGGACTATATAGCTTTAACACTTTCACTTAGCCATAGGAGTTTGACGGTGGGGCTACTATATAGGCCCTGGTACTTTCGCGTTCATCTGGATATGGTGCGCGTGTGTACATGACCGGGAAACCGGTCCTTCGTTAATGCGGAGGAATCGGGAAGATTCTGCTAGGTCATCGAGTGGTTGACTAGTCTCGCACTGTATCATGACAGTCAGTTTTCGGCTTTCTCTACTGAGGTGCTCATCCAGATGAACCGGGGCACAATCGCAGTAGTTCTCCCGGTGCCGCCTTAGCCGATAGAGCGGAACGTAAGGTAGCAAAACACGGGAGCCGGGCAAACCCAACATTTGACCAAAGACATGATTCGGAGCTGATGCATATAAGGCCAAACTCGCAACGCCGAACACTCCCTAAGGTATTCGGACTTTATAATGTGTACTGGGCTGAATAACACCCTTGACAATAAGCCCTGAGTTTCCAGGTATGAGCAATAGTCTGGTGTGACAAAAATGCCGAAAACGCCAGTATCCCTCCCGGTTGTATATAGTTTTCGGAGGGGAAGAAGCAACAAGACATTAAAAAGGTTTACGCAGGGTCTTAATCTAAAAAGAAACCTTTGAGCGGGGCACTGCTGCACGTCTGCGCCTTTATCTCTGTTGTGCCGTATCCTGGAAGGGTGTAGCATGATGATCATCTGTAAAAAAAAGAAAAAAAAACCCAAGTGAAAGACTTCGTGCGAGGTGTTCGTTAATCTGAATGAACCATGAAAATGCAATATGTTATTGTATTGATAGGATCAAGCCAAACTGTGGGCTCTTTTTGCGGGCAGCCCCTAGCATCTTTTATGGGGAAATCCCAACTGGGTTGTTACATTGGGTGGAGCACCGGACTCGTCTAACCGTGTCTGTGGTCTTGACGACCGACCATTTATCCTGGTTGGAGGGACCGCTCAGTGTTCGGCTGCGAGAGCCACCACGTATTCTTCCGCGCGTAAGGAACGCTCTGTATTTCCGCTAACTGCGATGACGCTGCGTGGACCGGGCATCTTAAGTTTGAGGTAGGCGTAATGCAGAACTGCATTAAAATGAGCGAAGGTCGTTCTTCCGAGTAGTGCGTGATAGCCACTTCGGAATGGAGCGATGTCGAAGGTTAATTCCTCGCTTCTGAAGTTGTCGGGAGAACCGAATACAACCTCTAGTACTAGAGAGCCAGTACAGTGGGCCTCGACGCCTGGTATTACTCCTTTAAAGGTAGTGTTGCTTAGGCTGATTCTTGAGGGGTCTATCCCCATTTTGCGGACAGTGCCCTGATATATCAGGTTTAGACTACTGCCGCCGTCCATGAGGACTCGTGTGAGATGGTATCCGTCAATTATTGGGTCGAGCACCAAGGCAGCCGGTCCTTCGTGCCGGATACTAGTCGGATGGTTCCTGCGATCGAAGGTGATCGGGCAGGCCGACCATGGATTAAATTTGGGGGCGACTGGGTCAACAGCGTATACGTCTCGGAGTGTGCGTTTGCGCGTTCTCTTTGGAATGTGAGTTACGTAAATCATATTCACTGTTTTGACTTCTGGTGGGAATTTTTTCTGTCCTCCAGTGTTCGGCTGACGAGGCTCATCCTCGTCTTCACTTGGCATCTCCCTCCCCTTTTGTTCGGCATTCAGCTTGCCGGCCTGTTTGAAAACCCAACACTCTCTGTGGGTGTGGTTTGCAGGTTTTTCGGGGGTGCCGTGAATCTGACATAATTTGTCTAGAATCTTGTTTAGGCTGGACGATCCATCTCTGCTGCCTTTAAATGGCTTCTTTCGTTGACCGGGTCGAGAGCCCCTAAATCCGGCATTGACCGTCGTGTTCTCTGGGCTGTCATTATTGTTTCGACGCTTGTTTTTGTTGCGTCGCGGCTTCCCGTTGCCATCCCTGACTTCGGATGTGCTTGGGTCGCTGGTGCCGCTACGGGCCAGCCAGCTGTCCTCGCCCATGCAAAAGCGGGCCATAAGGCTTGTTAAGGCTGCCATTGTCCTCGGCTTTTCTTGGCCGAGGTGTCTGGCAAGCCATTCGTCCCGGATACTGTGTTTGAAGGCCGCTAAGGCTTCGACATCCGGGCAATCGACTATTTGATTCTTCTTAGTGAGAAATCTGTTCGAGAGCTTTCGGGCTGACTCTCCGGGCTGTTGGATTATGTGACTTAGGTCGTCTGCGTCCGGAGGTCGGACATAGGTCCCTTGAAAATTGGCCCTGAAAGCATCCTCAAGTTCTTCCCAACTTCCGATTGAGTTTTCGGGAAGGCTTTTCAACCAGTGCCGGGCTGGTCCCTTTAATTTGAGGGGTAGGTATTTAATGGCATGGAGATCATCTTCGCGAGCCATGTGGATATGAAGGATAAAGTCCTTGATCCAGACCCCAGGGTCTGTAGTTCCGTCGTATGCCTCTATATTCACGGGTTTAAATCCTTCCGGAAATTCATGATCCAGCACCTCATCGGTGAAGCACAGGGGGTGTGCGGCACCCCTATATTTGGTCGTGTCGTGGCATGCTGATGACGGTTGTTGTGTTCGTTTCTGATTCCTAGCTGGTGTTCGATCAATGATCGTTTCGGTAGCTCTGATCCTGTGCCGGAGCGCGCTTCCTAGATCCGTAGATGGATCTGGCCATACCGGACTTTTTGTCCAGGAGCTCATGTAAATCGTGTGCTGACTTTTGTGCGGCATCATTAGCCGTCTTGTCACGGCCATGGGGCGGTCGTTCCGGCTGATCGGTCGTTTTTGGCTGAATGGGCTCTATGGCCTCGTCATCAAATTCGGGCAGCAGCTTGCGCTTTGGATAGCTCTTTGTGTGACGATCGTCGCCGTATTTTTCTTCTGTGTCGAGCACTTTGTTCCACCTGCGGTTGAGCGTATCCTGCACGGCCTTAAGCCTTTGCTTCTGCTTCTTTAGGCTCTTCGCGGTGGCGATAAGCCTTCTGTGGAGGTTCTCTTGTTCCAAGAGTTTTTCTGGGATGATGAGTGCATCATCGTCCGGGTCGTTCTCTTCTCCGGAGACAGGTTGGTGAATTTTACCCTCGGGATCGGCGTCATATGACGTCGGCTCCGGACTATGCTCATCGTCCCCTGGCTCATCCTGCTCCATCGCTGGGTCCATGGGGTCGTCGTTTCCTTTGGAGTCAACCGGGGTATTATTATTTCTTGCGCTGTTATCGCTGTTTTTACTATGGCAGGATTTAGAGCAGCGTCTACGGCGCCGCTTTGGTGGCTTATCGAGGGGATTATCCTTCGTTGCATCGTCACCATCGCCTTCTTTTGGTGTGTCCACCATATATATATATCATATGATGAAGTGGTTGTCCGGCACCCTATAGGCGGTGGTTCCTGTTCTTCTCCTGCATCGTCGTCCATACCGTCGATGTCTTCAGAGTTGAAGTCAAGCACGTCGGTTAAGTCATCGACAGTGGCTATTAAGTGGGTGGTGGGTGGGGAACGAATTTCTTCGTCGTCCGCTTCCCACTCGAGCCGGACATAGTTCGGCCAGGAATCTCTCGACAAGGAAAGAGACCTTAATGAGTTTAGCACATCTCCTAAGGGAGAGTGCTGAAAAATATCCGCGGCGGTGAACTCCTTGACGGGTGCCCAATCCGATTCGATAGACACGGACGCACGCGGTTCGGATCCTGTAGCCGAAGACGGGTCCAAGGGTCCGATGACACCACCCTCACAGGAGGTGGGATCAGTGTTCGGCCCCGATGCCGATGAGTGTGCGGCCTCCGTGAGGGGGTCCATCCACCCGCCCTCGGAAGGCACGATCTGCTCCGGATTGATTCCCGGCGCCACCGCAGGCGCGATCTTCCGAATACTGTCTGACGGCATATCAAAGTCATGCTCGTCGTGACCGTTCGGCGCACCCGGTATGGGCTCGAATCTGTCGAAGATCAAGTCCCCGCGGATGTCGGCAGTATAGTTTAAGCTTCCAAACCTGACCTGATGGCCAGGGGTGTAGCTATCGATCTGCTCCAGATGGCCAAGCGAATTGGCCCGCAGTACGAAGCCGCTGAATACGAAGATCTGTCCGGGAAGGAAAACCTCCCCCTGGACTGCGTCGTCGAAGATGATTGAAGGAGCCATCAAGCCTTATCATGACGATACAGTGGAACTCTCAATGAAAGCACCAATGTCGGTGTCAAAACCGGCGGATCTCGGGCAGGGGGTCCCGAACTGTGCGTCTAAGGCTAATGGCAACAGGAGGCAGGGGACACGATGTTTTACCCAGGTTCGGGCCCTCTCGATGGAGGTAATACCCTATTTCCTGCTTGATTGATCTTGATGATATGAGTATTACAAGATTTGATCTACCACGAGATCGTAGAGGCTAAACCCTAGAAGCTAGCCTATGATTATGATTGTTGTTGTCCTACGGACTAAACCCTCCGGTTTATATAGACAGCGGAGGGGGCTAGTGTTACACAGAGTCAGTTACAGAGAAGGAAATCTACATATCCGAATATCCAAGCTTGCCTTCCACGCAAAGGAGAGTCCCATCCGGACACGGGACAAAGTCTTCAATCTTGTATCTTCATAGTCCAATAATCCGGCCAAAGTATATAGTCCGGCTGTCCAAGGACCCCTTAATCCAGGACTCCCTCAGCCGGTGTTCTTGAATTCTGTGCCGTTGTCGCTTTTGATGTGCTTGATCTTGACACAATAGTTCGTCATGGCACGATTGGCGAAGCGTCTGAAGACATCCTGCACTTTAGTCTTACAGAGAATTATATGCACCCAGGTATATCTTGAGTAATCATCAACAATAACGAAACCATAGAGACAAGCAGTTGTAGTGAGGGTAGAGTAATGAGTAGGGCCGAATAAGTCCATGTGAAGCAGCTCGAAGGGTTGAGATGTCGTCATGATTGTCTTCGAGGGATGCTTGGCCCTAGTCATCTTCTCAGCTTCACAGGCACCACACAGATGGTCTTTCTTGAACTTGACGGCTTTGATGCCCATGACATGCTTCTTCTTCGCGAGAGTGTACAAGTTCCTAATGCCCGCATGTCCTAGCCTCCGATGCCAGAGCTAGCACTCTGAAGCTTTTGCTAGAAGACATACGGCAAGTTGTGGTCCTGCTGAGAAATCTACCATATACAGATCATCTTTTTTATACCCTTCAAAGACTAGAGATTTGTCAGATTCCATAAGGACATGGCAACGATATTTTCCAAATATCACAATCATGTTCAAATCACATAGCATTGATACAGACATTAAGTTGAAACCAAGGGATTCAACAAGCATCACTTTATCCATGTGCTGATCCTTTGAGATTGCAACTCTACCAAGACCCAATACCTTACTTTTACCAAAGGTCAAAGAAATGTGATATGACTCTTATCAGACGGCCGAAGAGTTGAATCCATCAGAAGACTTCGATCACCAGTCATGTGGTTGGTCCAGCCACTATCCATAATCCATTCTGAAGCTTGAGGTGTCATAGCCTACAGTATAGTTTGGGGGATAGGCTTCACCAAGAGAGTTGTGAAGCATAAACATTTGACGAACGAGTGGAACATAGAAGTTCAGATCTTGGTTAGGATAGATAGGATGAGTGTCAAGGAATCCTGGGACGAAATACATAGTAAGCCCATTTGAGCATTTTATCTTGCGCCCCACAAGATGTTTAAGGTCCCCAGCATAAGCATCAGACGCCTTTGATTTCTGGCTGGAGACCTTTCCCTGCAAAAGAGAGTTAAGTTTTCTTAACCACCCACATTTTCAGGGGTGGCTTAGAAGCAATGAGTCTAAGTGCAGCATCTGAGAACTTCGGCTTTGAAGCTCTAGCAAATAGCCTAGCAGGTGGAGAGTAACACTCATAGGAATAAGCAGAAAAGTTCTTAGACTTATGAACACAGCGGTTTGTTGAAACACGCTCATATTCAAAGTTCTGAGTATGATTTCCCTGCAAAACATTTGCGTTAGGGTGACTCAGGTGAGTCTTCTGTCTGTATGAAGCCTTTGGACCATATGAAGCCTTTGGTCTAGGGTTTCTCTTCTTCCCAAGTGGTGTCGTAACGACATTCACGGGAAGACTTTTGTGACACCTTTTGGGTACCCAGATCTTCTTAAGAGGTGGTCCATTCCTGCAGTTAGTACCAATATACCTGGCAAACACTTCACCATTCTGATTCCTGAACAGTTTATAGTTTGCATCGAAGGATTCATCAATAATAATTGGGTTAGCACTAGTGAAGCCAGATAAGGTAGATGGATCTACTGAAGGTCCCTTAGCAGCAACCCATGTGGTTTTGAGATACTGCTCAGGCATCCAGTAAGAACCATCTGCATTCATTTTCCTCTCGAGCCCAACACCCTCTTTCCTAGGGTTTCGGTTCAGAATCTGCTTTTTAAGGACATCACATAGTGTCTGATGCCCTTTGAGACTTTTGTACATTCCTGTCTCAAGTAATGACTTCAACCTGGTATTCTCATCAACAATAGTAGTGGTATCCTCAGATGAGGGGTTAGTTACCACATCAGCAGTTGAAGATATTGCAACAGTAGTAGCAGTTGAACATTCAGCAACAGAGACATCATTATCACGCTCAATACATTTTAGACATGGTGGTTCAAATCCTTCCTCGAAGGAAATCGATCTCGCTGAGCTGAGTGACTCATTTTCCTTTTGAAGATCTTTATGAGCCGATCTCAATTTCTCAAGTTCCTGCTTCCTTTGAAGATAATCATAGGAAAGATTTTCATGAGAGGTTGAGAGCGATTCATGACGACTTTCAAGTTCCTCATACTTAACATGAAGATTTTTAATGTCTTCAATTAAGGACTGAGATCGGGTCATTTCCGCGTCCAACAGGTCATCACTTTTTTCTAACAGTTTTTGAATATGTTCCATGACATTTTGTTGTTCAGTTGCAATTTTAGCAAGTGTTTTGTAGCTAGGTTTAGATTCACATTCAGAGTCATCTTCACTTGATGTTTGAAAGTAGGCATCGCATGAGTTTACCTTGGCACCACATGCCATGAAGTAGTAGGTGGGAGCAGAGTCGTCCTCATCCTTAGCATCAGCAGTGGTGATGAGGCCATTGTCTTCAATGTTGAAGATGGACTTGGACGAGACCATTGCCTTCATTATATGCAGAAGCTAGAGCCAGGCTTGCTACTCCAGAATCAGATTCCTCTTCTGACTCCACCTCTGCCTCCTCAGATGCAAACTCCTCCTCTGAATCCATCTCCTTCCAACAAAAGCACGAGCCTTGCCAGATGAGCTCTTCTTGTGTGAATAAGACTTCGATGAAGACTTGGAAGAAGACTTTGAGGATTTCTTCTTCTTCTTGTCATCAGAATCATATTCCTTGCTCTTCTTCTTCTTCTTAGTCTCGTTGTCCCACTGTGGACACTCAGAGATGTAGTGACCAGGTTTCTTGCACTTGTGACAGGTTCTCTTCTTGTGATCACGAGAGGAAGCTTCTGTAGGGTAACGTAGTAATTTCAAAAATTTTCCTACGATCACGCAAGACCATGGTGATGGCATAGCAACGAGAGGGGAGTGTCCGCCCACGCACTGTGAGACCGAAAGCGAAGCGTTATATTAACGCTGTTGATGTAGTCGACGCCTTCACGATCCGACCGATCCAAGCACCGCATTCGCACCTCCGAAGTTCTTGGCACACGCTCAGCTCGATGACGAACCCCGGCCCGATCCAGCAAAGCGTCGGGGAAGGAGTTCCACAAGACGACGGCGTGGCAGGACGATCTTGATGTTCTACTGCGCGCAGGCTTCGCCTAAGCACCGCTACAATATGACCGAGGTGGAATATGGTGGAGGGGGCACCGACACGCTAAGGAACGATCACGAAGATCAACTTGTGTGTCCTAGGGTGCCCCCTGCCTCGTATATAAAGGAGCAAGGGAGGGCCGGCCAGCCTTGGGCGCACTAAGGAGGGGGAGTCCTCCTCCTAGTAGGAGTAGGACTCCCTTCCTAGTCCTACTAGGAAGAGGGAAGGGGAAGGAAAGAGGAGAGAGAGAGAGGGGGCTGCGCCTCCTAGTCCAATTCGACTCCTCATGGAGGGGGGGCGCACCACCTCCTGGTTCAGCCCTCTCTCCCTCTTGGCCCAATAAGGCCCATAACTTCCCTGGGGTTCCGTAACCCTCCCAACTCCGGTTTTCTCCGAAACTTCGGAACCTTTCCGTGTCCGAATATAACCATCCAATATATCAATCTTTATGTCTCGACCATTTCGAGACTCTCGTCATGTCCGTGATCACATCCGGACTCCGAACTCCTTCGTACATCAAAATACATAAACTCATAATAACCGCCATTGAAACCTTAAGCGCATGGACCCTACGGTTCGAGAACTATGTAGACATGACCTAGAACTTATTCTCGTCAATAACCAATAGCGGAACCCGGATGCTCATATTGGTTCCTACATATTCTACTTAAGATCTTTATCGGTCAAACCGCATAACAACATACGTTGTTCCCTTTGTCATCGGTATGTTACTTTCCGAGATTCGATCGCCGGTATCCAATACCTAGTTTAATCTCGCTATCGGAAAGTCTCTTTACTCGCTCCGTAATACATCATCTCACAACTAACTCTTTAGTTGCAATGCTTGCAAGGCTTATGTGATGTGTATTACCGAGAAGGCCTAGAGATACCTCTCCGACAATCGGAGGACAAAACCTAATCTCAAATACGCCAACCCAACAAGTACCTTTGGAGACACCTGTAGTACTCCTTTATAATCACCCAGATTACGCCAGGACGCTTGGTAGTACCCAAAGTGTTCCTCCGTAAACGGAGTTGCATAATCTCATAGTTACAGGAACATGTATGGGTCATGAAGAAAGCATTAACATACTAAACGATCAAGTGTTAAGCTAACGGAATGGGTCATGTCAATCAGATCATTCAACTAATGATGTGACCTTGTTAATCAAATAACAACTCCTTGTTCATGGTTAGGAAACATAACCATCTTTGATTAACAAGCTAGTCAAGTAGAGGCATACTAGTGACATACTGTTTGTCTATATATTCACACATGTATTATGTTTCCGGTTAATACAATTCTAGCATGAATAATAAACATTTATCATGATATAAGGAAATAAATAATAACTTTATTATTGCCTCTAGGGCATATTTCCTTCAGCTTCATCATTCCTTGAGTTGGATCTTGAAGACTTTTTGAAGTCTTTCTTCATGGTAAACTTCTGGAACTTCTTCACGAGCATAGCAAGCTCCTTTCCGATGTCTTTAGGATCACCAGAATTGCAGTCAGATTCTTCTACAGACGAGGAGACGGCCTTTGCCTTCAAAGCGCGTGTACGGCCATAGTTGGGCCATAGATATCTCTTTTCTCAGATAGCTGGAACTCATGTGTGTTGAGCCTCTCAAGTATGTCAGACGAATCAAGAGTCTTGAAGTCAGGGCGCTCTTGAATCATCAGGGCCAGGGTGTCAAATGAGCTGTCGAGAGATCTCAGAAGTGTCTTGACGATTTCGTGCTTGGTGACCATAGTGGTGCCGAGTGCATGAAGCTCATTGGTGATATCAGTGAGGTGATCAAATGTGAGTTGGACATTCTCATTGTCATTTATCTTGAAGCGGTTGAAGAGAATGCGGAGAACACTGATCCTTGAATCTCTCTGTGTTGAGACGCCTTCATTGACCTTGGAGAGCCAGTCCCAGACCAGCTTTGCTGTTTCCAGAGCACTCACACGACCATACTGCCCCTTGGTTAGATGACCACAGATAATGTTCTTGGCAGTTAAGACCAGTTGCATGAACTTCTTGACATCAGCAGGAGTGACACCTTCACCAGTCTTGGGAACACCGTTCTTGACGACATACCAGAGATCGACATCAATGGCTTCAAGATGCATGCGCATCTTATTCTTCCAGTAGGGGTAATCAGTGACATCGAAGATAGGGCACGCAGCGGAGACTTTGATTATCCCTGCAGTCGACATAGCTAAAGGCAGAGATGCAACAGCTGCAGGATACACTTATGACCTACGACAGGACCTGGCTAATAGAGCCGCTCAGACCAAATCAATCTATGGATCAAC
Organism: Aegilops longissima; assembly: GCA_021605205.1. Lineage (NCBI taxonomy): Eukaryota > Viridiplantae > Streptophyta > Magnoliopsida > Poales > Poaceae > Aegilops > Aegilops longissima. Next base: position 31,237,704 of record CM038679.1, on the reverse strand, counting down.
GGGCGTGTCTCGGCGAGACGACGCCATCGTGCCTCGTGTCGTGTCAAACCGCGGATCTCGTAGTAGGGGTCCCAACTATGCGCCTAAGGCTAATGGTAACAGGAGGCGGGGACACAATGTTTACCTGTGTTGGGCCCTCTCGATGGAGGTAATACCCTACTTCCTCGCTTAATTGATCTTGATGATATGAGTATTACAAGAGTTGATCTACCACGAGATCGTAGAGGCTAAACCCCAGAAGCTAGCCTATGATTATGATTGTTGTTGTCCTATGACTAAACCTCCAGCTTTATATAGACACCAAGGGGCTAGGATTACACGTAGTCGGTTAAGAGAAGAAGATCTACATATCCGAATTACCAAGCTTGCCTTCCACGGAAAGGAGAGTCCCACCCGACACGGGATGAAGTCTTCAATCTTGTATCTTCATAGTCCAACCGTCCGCCAAAGTATATAGTCCGGATGTCCAAGACCCCTAATCCAGACTCCTCAAGAGTCCCTCGAACCAGGCTTCAATGACGATGAGTCCGGCGCGCAGATTGTCTTTGGCATTGCAAGGCGGGTTCCTTCTCCGAATACTCCATAGAAGATTTTGAACACAAGGATCGTGTCTGGCTGTGCAAAATAATTTCCACGTACCACCGTAGAGAGCACAATATCCCACAAATCTAATCTGCTGATAACTTTCCATAGAGTGACATCACGCTGCGGCCCAGTCATTATTCGAACCGTTTCCCAACCTGCCACCGCACATATCGCGAAGCGGTTTTATTGGCACGTCTTGTCGAAGCAGAGATCGTGTCCCCTTATCACGGGATTCTCATCAATACGGGCGTGGGTAACCCAACCGCACCATCAATGCGGCGCTTGGGGAATAAGCGAATTTACCGGGCAAGTGGGGAGGCACAGGATCCCTGCTGCCTTTATAAGGGGATAAGGACCCCCTTTTGCACCCACGCCTTCTTCTTCCTCTGCTCATCCATCCCCCCTCGCTCGAGCTCTAGCGCCTGTTGCTCATCTTCTCCGCCCACAAAGGCCTTCCGAAAATGTCCGGATCCGGAGCAGGAGGCAAGTGGATGGCCTCTACCTTCCGGGAGAAGGATATCAAAAAGCTTCGGGAGGCCGGGTATCTGGCCAAGAAAATCAACCACCGTCTTTCGTCGGCGGGACAGATCCTCCCTACTCTGGAACCCCACGAGAGGGTTGTATTCCTCCCTCATTTTGTCCGTGGGCTGGGGTTTCCCCTCCACCCATTCGTTCGCGGCATCATGTATTATTACGGGATCGATTTTCACGATCTACCCCCCAATTCCTTCCTCAACATCTCGACATTTATCGTCGTGTGCAAGGCCTTTCTCCGCATCTTGCCACACTTCGGCTCATGGCTGAAGATCTTTAATGTTAAGCCCAAGGTAGTGAGCGGCGAGCATGCCGAGTGCGGAGGTGCCATGGTGAGCAAGATGCCCAACGTCACATGGCCAACAGGTACTTTTAATGATTCCGTCAAAGAGTGGCAGCAGCAGTGGTTTTACATCACTGAGCCGCGTGGCACGGAATGGGCCGCTGCTCCTGAATTCCGATCCGGAGCCCCTCTGCGGCTTACGTCCTGGCCCAAGAAGGGCCTGAACTGGTCTTCGCCCAATGAGCTGTCGGTGCTCCAGAGCTTGTCCAGGATATGGAAGACAAGAATATCAAACTTGTCAATGTAGTCCAGGTGATGTTAGTTCGTCGGATCTTTCCTTGTCAACACCGGGCTTGCAATTTATGGGAATTCGACCCGGCCAAGCACCAGACCTTGCGAGAGCTCTTCGGCTCCTCGCACAAAGACCTCTAGAAGGCGCTTTTCAAGTCCGGCAAATCATGGCCAGACTCAGCCGAGGACCGCGGGTACCAACTGTCCTGCCCTGCAAGTTTGGTAAGTCATTATGTGTTTTATTCACACAACTCAAGGGAAATGCTTAATGTGTTTTCCACAACTCTCCTAGGGCTGGACGAAGAAGGCGGGGGGGGGGGGGGGTCCACTGTCCGGCCCCACTGCCAGAAGAACCGGCCGGCCCACTTCTGACAAAGATGCTGGTCCTGGCGCCTTACAAGGCGCCAAAGAAGAAGGCCGAGAAGGAGGACAAAAAGACCAGGGGCAGCCTCCGTCGCCATGGCGCCTCGGACGCGATATCCAAAGACTTCAATGCCCGTTCTGCTTCCGAAGAGGATGAGGAGGAGGAGGAAGACGAATCCCCAGCGGGGGGAAGAAAGAAGAGGGCGGCCTCCACATCCTTGGAGGCCGAGTCACCTAAGAGGGGAAAAACTCCTCTTCCGGAGGAGTCCACTGCCGCCGCCGACAGCAGTCCGGAGTGGGATCCCAGGGCCCAGCCCCTGGTGAACTCGTGAGTATATAAAATCCAAACTCATTTACACATCCGGACTCACCATGGCATGACGTTTCAATCATTGAGCCATACTTTTTTGCAGCCCGGCAAGGTCCCACACCGAACGATCCTCATCAGAGGATTTATTGGGTTCGGATGCTATGGACTGCGAGACACCCCCGAAGGCCCCTTCCCCAAAACGTGTGGACGACACCGAGGTATCGTCACAGAGGGAGCCAGGCCAAGAAGGGGGGAGATCGACAAAGCAGTACCGGAAGGTCCAACTTCCGGGGCCGGACAGACGGGAGAAAAGGCTCCCATGGACGTCAATGGCGGGGGCTATCTCAAATTTAGCGCCGTCCGGACACAATTCCGGAGACCGGTATGGTTCCAGAATCAGGCAGGCAGCCTCCCTTGATTGGAGGGGGTGCGCATGTTCCGTTGGCAACCTCTGTCCAATCGGAGGTGCATGATAGTCTACTGGCGGCGCTGAAGAGCGCCTCCATCGTTGAAGAACACCGTGCCCTTATGAGTACGGTGATTGAGAAGATTCAGTCCGCTGAGAGTGGACCGAATGAAGCCTGCATCGGCCTTATAAGAGGCTTTGAGGTATGTTTTATGAGGTTTCGAAGAGTGTCATAGTATAGATAGTAGCCTCTGATACACTGTTCGATGAAAGAAAGAACCGGATAGAGGATCAAATTTATGCTCGGAGGAGACTCACTTGATGGCATATCTCTCTTCTTTATAAGCAAAGCGCTCAGAGCGATCGCCGCCTCTCATATCTGGAAGTCTCCGGACTGAATCAAAGTCTGGAGCGGGCCAAAGAAGAACTTGGCCAGTTGAAAAGGCAGTTGGAGGATAAACAAGGTATGCACAAACCTTGCTCGCGTTCAATGCAAACGGATTTTTAGTATGATAAAAATATGTTTCATGATTTGCTCTAGGGGCGATGACCGAAGTCGAGGCTCTTAAGAAGGCTGTGGCCGAGGCCGAGAAAAAGGCAGCCGCGGAGTAGGCCCTTCGTGAGAAACACGAGGCTAGGGTTATCGAAGCTGAGCATGAGCTTCAACGGGCCATGAAGAAATGCGAGACCTTGGAGCAGAGTTTATCACGGAAAGAATCCGAACTCTCCCAAGCTCGCCAAGCCACGAGTGACGCCCGGGGGGAAGCCCAAGGTGCCCTGAAGGAAATTTGGGAGGCGAGGAAGATTGCGGCTGGTAAGGCCTTTTCTATACAAAGCGGGTATTCGGAAGGGGAAAATCGAGTTGATAATTTGAATTCTGATTTTTCCAGGGGTATTTGCGGAGCTGCCACGCAGCATATCTGATGCCGCAAAATTCTACCGAGCCGAAGAAAGGAACACTGCGGATAAGCTCTTCTGGTCGCAGTATCTGGCACCGAATTATCCGGTGCCTTTTGCCGATCAACTGAAGCAGCTAATCGAACTGCATAAGGCGGCTGATCTAGCCATGAAGGATATGATTATCCGGCTATGGCCCGCCGAGCCGATTCCAAGCAGCTACTTCGGGCTCGTGAATCGCTTAGAGTGCTCGCCTCGACTTGACGCCATCAAGCGGTCGATCAGATAGAGGGTGCGCGAATGGCCTTCGCCCGCGCAAAGGTGCCTCGGGGAAGATGGATCTTTGAAAAGTGATGACCGAGGGACCGCTTGAGGGAAGGAGCTTGCAAGCTCGGGTTATATTATGATAATGTCCTCGAAGGATTCGCCTTTGCGGCGGAGCAATGCACCAAGGACATTATATTTCCATGAATACAGTCATGTTGTCCTTTGTAATGTTGAACAAGGTCATTTCTATTATTTATTGCCTGTTATTTGAAAGTTTTTCCTCCTGCATGGCCGTTTTATATATTAATCCTGAGAGCTGGCCAGTCGTCGGCTTCTGCCCCCATGTAGGAAGTATGGGGGTATTTGGGATAAACCTGAGCACTCTTTATCCCAGTTTTGGTTCCTTGAAGGAGGTGTTCAGCGCAACGAACCGGGCAATCAGACTATAAGGCTTTATCACTCTCACTTAGCCATAGGAGCTTGACAAAAGGAAGGTAGGCGCAGCCCCTGGTATTCGGAAGACCGCACGAGGGGCTCTATAAGCACCTAAATGGAAGAAAAGCCGATCCATCGCACGCTGCATTGGTTATGGCATTATGCGGAAGAAATCCTTAAAGATTTTGGAACCTCTCGAACAGCTGACCAGCTCTCGCCGTATCATGACAGTCAGTTTTCGGCTTTCTCTACTGAGGTGCACGTCCGGAAGAACCAGGACACAATCGCAGTAGTTCTCCATGTGCCGCCTTATCCGATATAGCGGAATGTAAGGCAGCAAAACATGGGAGCCGGGCAAACCCAACTATTGACCCAAGACATGATTCGGAGCTGATCCATATAACGCTATAAGTTCGGGGTGCCGAACTACCGTGAAGGTGTTCGGACTTTATTGCCGTATTATGGGTACAATGAAGCCTCTGGCATATTAGGGCATATCACGGTGTACAGATGCCATTTGAAAAAAGAGTTTCAATAAGAAATAACAGCAGATAAGCGTCATATAAATCCACATGTTGTATTTGAATAGTACGTCGATGCATATGAGTACAGGTAATGTGATAAAAAGAAATATGACTGCGGAACCTGCTGAGATCAGGCGGGAAGAAGCTGTGTGCGGATCTGGAGTGTAGTTGGATGGTCATCAAGGGGAATATCTAAGAATTACCTTGCGCGTTCGAGTTGTTTCCATGTCGCCAGTCCTGGCCTGCGCGAAGGTGAACCTGCAAAGAAAATGCAAGAAATGTTTTTGTGCCACAGAGCGGTTGAGCCGCGGTATGTGGCCTATCCTAGATTTTGCCGGAGTGTTTAATTGAGCTCTGAACGAGCCGGGCTATCCTGCCGCAAAGTAGTTCAGACTCCTTTGAAGATGTCCGGGAGCTTGGCGGTCAACTTGAGGTTTGATTGAAAGGTGCCACTCGTTGCTTCTGTTGTTAGAGCGGCGGCATACTCTTCGGCGCCGAGGGGGAGTTCGGCCTTGCCATTAACCGTGATGATGCCGCGCGGACCGGGCATCTTGAGCTTACGGTAGGCATAATGTGGCACTGCGTTGAATCGAGCGAACGCGGTTCGTCCGAGCAGTGCCTGATAATCACTACGAAAGGGGACGATGTCGAAGATTAACTCTTCGCTACGGTAATTGTCCGGTGATCCGAAGACTACCTCGAGAGTGATGGAGCCTGTGCAACGGGCCTCCACACCTGGTATAATACCTTTAAAGGTGGTTTGAGTGGGCTTGATCATTGAAAGATCGATACCCATCTTGCGCACTGTGTCCTGATACAACAGGTTTAGACTGTTGCCTCCGTCCATAAGGACTCGTGTGAGGTGGAACCCGTCAATTATTGGATCGAGGACTAGTGCGGCTGAATTGCCCACATTGGTATTAACCGGGCGATCCGTGCGGTCGAAGGTGATCGGCCATACTTTAAATTGTGAGGTGACCGGTTCCGTTAAGTCGACATTCCTAAGGGTGTGCATCCGTTCCAGCTTGGGAATGTGGGTGGCGTCTATCATGTTCACTGAGGGAGTCTTGGATCAGGGGGTATCCGGACAGCCGGACTATATCCTTTGGTCGGACTATTGGACTATGAAGATACAAGATTGAAGACTTCGTCTCGTGTCCGGATGGGACTCTCTTGGCGTGGAAGGCAAGCTTGGCGATACAGATATGTAGATCTCCTTCTGTTGTAACCGACTTTGTGTAATTCCTAGCCCCTCCGTGTCTATATAAACCGGAGGGTTTAGTCCGTAGGACAACAACAATCATACCATAGGCTAGCTTCTAGGGTTTAGCCTCTATGATCTCATGGTAGATCAACTCTTGTAATAGTCATATTCATCAAGATCAATCAAGTAGGAAGTAGGGTATTACCTCCATAGAGAGGGCCCAACTCAGGTAAACATCGTGTCCCTTGCCTCCTGCTACCATCTGCCTTAGACGCATAGTTCGGGACCCCCTACCCGAGATCCGCCGGTTTTGACACCGACGTTGGTGCTTTCATTGAGAGTTCCCATCGCTGCCGCTGCAAGGTTTGATGGCCCTTCGATCATCGACAACGATGCAGTCTGTGGTGAGGTTTTCTCCCGGACAGATCTTCGCGTCCGGCGGCTTCTCACCGCGGTCCAACTGCTTGGCCATCGAGCAGATCGAGAGCAACACCCCGCCATCAGGTCAGGTTTGGAAACTTGAATTACGTTGCCGATATCCGCGGAGACTCGATCTTCGACAGATTCGGACCCATGCCAGGTGTGCCGCATGATCACGACGAGCACGACATAGCTCTGCCGTCGGACAGTGTTCGGGAGATCACGCTAGTAACTACTCCGGCCTTTAATCCAGAGCAGATCGCGCCATCCGAGGATGGGAGGATAGACTACGCCACGGAGACCGCACCCTCAGTGGCGATAGAGCCGAATATTGACCTTACCCCTCACGAGAGCGTCGCCGAACTACTGGACTCGTCCCCGACCACGGACTCCGAACCACCCGCGCCCATACCTATCGAATCCGATTGGGCGCCGATCATGGAGTTCACCTCCACAGATATCTTTCAGCACTTGCCCTTCAGAGACATACTGAACTCGTTAAAATCTCTCTCCCTGTCTGGAGAACCTTGGCCGAACTATGTCCGGCTAGAGTGGGATGCGGATGACGAAGAAATTCACTCCCCACCCACCACCCACTTAGTAGCCACTGTCGATGACTTAACCGACATGCTCGACTTTGAGTCCGAAGACATCAATGGAATAGACAATGATGTAGGAGACGGACAGGAACCATGGCCAACAGGGCGCTGGACTGCCACTTCATTACACGACGTATATATGGTGGATACACCCAAAGAAAATAATAACGAGGATGCAGTGAAACATAGCTCCCACGACAAGCAATCAAAACGGCACCGTAGGCGCCGCTCTAAATCCCGCCTTGGCAAAAACAGCGACAACAGCACAACAAGAAGCCAAATTGACCCGGCGATAGAGCAGGGTAAGCCAGCGGACGACGGACAAAGTGCGGAGCCGCTGTCGAGCACGGTGACGTCGAGCATCAAGACAACTAACCCATCTCCGGTCAGGAGAACAGTCTAGACGACGACGAGCGCATCATCCTGGAAAGGCAACTGGAGCAAGAAAGGCTTATGGCCACTGAAAGAAGTTTGAAGAAGCAGAAACAAAGGCTCAAGGCTGCACAAAACACACTCAATAGTAGATGGAATAAAGTGCTCGACACGGCAGAAAAGTACGATGGCAGTCGCCCCACGAAGAGCTACCCAAAGCGGAAGCTGCTGCCGGAATTCGACGACGAGGCCTTCGAACCCTCGCAGCCAAAAAATAAAACCGCCGATCGGTCGGATCGACGACCTCGTGGCCGCACTAGGGCGGCCAACGAGGCCGCACATAAGTCAGTTCATGACCAACGTGAGGACCCGCATCAACGGGCCGGCGCAACCAGATCCATCTACGGATCAAGGAAACGCGCTCCAGCACCCAACCACCACCAAATACCACAATCGTTCAAACGCCATGGCACAGCCAAATACAGGGGTGCCGCCCACCCCCTATGTTTCACCGACGAGGTATTAGACCATGAATTTCCAGAAAGGTTCAAACCAGTTAACATAGAGGCATACGACGGAACCACAAACCTTGGGGTCTGGATCGAGGACTTCATCCTCCATATTCACATGGCTCGTGGAGACGATCTCCACGCCATGAAATACTTACCCCTCAAGCTCAAAGGACCAGCTCGGCACTGGCTGAAAAGCCTCCCCAAAAATTCCATTGGAAGTTGGGAGGAGCTCGAGGACGCTTTCCGGACTAACTTTCAAGGGACTTTTGTCCGACCCCCGGACGCTGATGATTTGAGTCATATAATTCAACAGCCCGAAGAGTCAGCTCGAAAGCTTTGGAATAGGTTTCTCACTAAGAAGAACCAAATTATCGACTGTCCGGACGCTGAAGCCCTAGCAGCTTTCAAGCACAGCGTTTGAGACGATTGGCTTCCCAGACACCTTGGCCAAGAAAAGCCGAGAACAATGGCAGCCCTAACAAGTCTCATGGCCCGCTTTTGCGCGGGTGAGGACAGTTGGTTAGCCCGCAGCAGCACTAGCGACTCAAGCACATCCGAGGTCCAGGACGGCAATGGAAAACCGCGACGCAGTAAAAACAAGCGCCGGAATAAAGAAGACATCCCAGACAACACGGTGGTAAACACCGGATTTAGAGGCTCTCGACCGGGTCAGCGGAAAAAGCCCTCTAAAGGCAACAGAGATGAACCGACCGGCCTAAACAAAATTCTAGACAAACTATGTCAGATCCACGGCACCCCCGACAAACCTGCAAATCATACCCACAGAGAATGATGGGTCTTCAAGCAGGCTAGCAAGCTAAACACCGAACACAAGGGGGAAGACACTCCGAGCGAGGACGAGGATACGCCATGCCAGCAAGACACTGGGGGACAGAACAAATTCCCACCAGAAGTCAAAACAGTAAATGTTATCCACGTGACAAAGAGGAGAGGCAAATACGCACTCCGAAATACACGAGTCATAGAGCCCGTCACCCATGAGTCCTACCACTGGTCGGCCTGCCCGGTCACTTTCGATCGCAGGGACCACTTAATAGGTATCCGGCAGAAGGATCAGCCGCCTTCGGCTGGACCCAATAATAAACGGATACCACCTTACACGAAGTCCTTATGGACGGCGGCGAGTCTAAATCTGATATACCAGACACCATCCGCAAAATGGGGATAAACCCAACAAACATCAGCCACAGAATACTACCTTCAAGGGAGTAATACCAGCACGGAGGCTCGCTGCACGGGCTCTCTAGTACTAGAGGTTGTGTTCGCTCGCCCGACAACCTCTCGGAGCGAAGGTTAACCTTCGACATTGCTCCATTCCAAGTGGCTATCAAGCACTACTCGGACGAGAGGCTTTCGCCCGCTTTCAATGCAATACCGCATTACGCTTTACTCCAACTTAAAATGCCCGTCCACGCGCACCATCACAAGACATGGAAATGTTGAGCGCTCGCTCGAAAGCAGAAGAACACACGGCTGCTTTAACAGCCGAACACTAGACGGCCTCACCACCAGAGACGATGACCGGTCATTAGGACCGCGGACACGGTTAGACGAGTCCAACCAATCATTGGATAGATATTGGTTCGATGGTTACACCCGTATAGACGGTACCAGGGGCTTCGCCGCGATAACTCGGCTCAACTTTACCCATCTCGACTTTTTCATGGTTTATTTATAATAACCAAATTTTTGCACAATAACTTTTCACTAAGCACCTCTCATTTACAGATGATGATCGTGCTACACCCGTCCAGGATACGGCACAACAGAGACACAAGCACAGACGTGCAGCAGGGACCCGCGTAAAGGTTTCTCTTTGGAATAAGACTTTGCGTAAACCTTTTTTACTGTCTTTTGTTGTTCACGTCCTCCGGATTCTCAATACAACCGAGAAGGATGCTGACGTCTTGGCATGTGGCCACGCCGAATATTGCTCGACTGGACACTATGGGTTCATTATCCAAGGGCATCACCTAAGCCCAAGATATAGTTTCAAAGACCGAACACCTTAGGGAGTGTTCGGCGTCATGAAGTTAGGCCTTATATGCATCAGCTCCAATCATGTCTTTGGTCAAATGTTGGGTTTGCCCGGCTCCTCGTGTTTTGCTACCGACGCTCCGCTCTATCGGCTAAGGTAGCACCGGAGAACTATCGCGATTGTGCCTCAGCTAGCCCGGACGAGCACCTCAAGAGAGAAAGCCGAAAACCGATCATTATGATAAAGCGAGACCTGGTCAGCCACTCGATGACTTATCGAATCTTCGGATTCCTCCGCATTAACGAAGGGCCATTTCCCGGTCAGGCATGACCGCGTCCCGTATTCGAATGAGCACAGAGCCACCAGGGGCTATATAGTAGCCCCATTGTCAAACTCCTATGGCTAAGTGAAAGTGTTAAAGCAATATAGTCCGATTGTTTAGTTCAGCGCGCTATCACCTCCTTAATGGACCAAGACGTTGGATCAAGTGTGAACACGCGTCTTCATGTAACACCGCCGCATTATATGCATGGGGCTGAAGCCGACGATCGCAAACTTTCGTGTTATATACACATATACATAAACGGCCGCACAGAGGCATCATAACACTTTTAGGCAAAAGTATAAAAATAGCCTTTATATAATTTAGTAAAACATTGCTTTTCAATGGTAATACATGTCATTCGAACATAATATTATTCGAGCACTGCGCTTCTATTGAACGAGCGCCTTCAAGGACCTCATCAAAGTAGTGCTCGGCAGCTATTCGCTAATTGTCAACTAGGGCTGCAATTGCGGTGGCTTCCATCTCCGCCCAATGCGCTTTTGACATGGGTAGCGCCATCCGCAGACTCGAGCGCGCTGCACAGCACCAAGGAACTGCTGCACCAAGCTGAAGTAACTATTCGGCCTTGGCCCTGCCGGCCACAGGTAATCCACAACACACCTCATGGCGAGTCCGGACAACCTATGGAGCTCGGCCCATTCGGCCATCCGCTCATTCATAGGAAGCGGACATGCTGGACCATTCAATTGCGACCAGAACAACTTCTCCACTTCACGATCCCTTTGATCTTTGAAGAACTCGGCCACATCAGCAGCACTCGCTGCCAAATCCAGATAGGCGTCTGCAGAACTCCACAGCCGGTCCAGAGGACCATACTTAGGATCTACGAACTTCATCCACAGCATAAAGGGCTTCCCAGCCGTGATATCCCCAGCGTGACGCAGCTCCTCCTTCATCGCTCTAATTGTAGAGCAAGATTCCTTGGCTGCTACCATGGCCTTCTCCAGCTCCGTAGCCCTCGCTTGGCTTTCCTTCTCAAGAAGTCGGTATCGGTCGGCGGCATCACTTAACTCAACGGGCATCTTGGCCATCTTCTCCTTACTTAGGCAATGGGCAGCTTGTTCGGCCCTCAGCTCTTCAGCCGCCTTTAGAGCGGCCGCATCACTATTCCTGGCTTGCTTTTTGGCTCGAGCAAGTTCCACCCGAAGGGTCTCCACTGCCGCAGCTCCATCTGCATTTCACAACATGTTCAAGATATTGGCATTACGCTCCTCTTACCATATGTTGATCACCGGAGAAATTACATACCATGCACCTCATCAAGCCGCTTGTTGACAAGCACGATGTCAAGATTCGCCGCGATCAAGTCGCCGTTAGCTCGGCAACCTCACAAGTCCGCTAGCCACCGACCTCCCGCCACCGCATATGGAGACGGCTGGATTATTACTGCGACTATGATCCTTCTTTTACCGCCGCTTCGACGGCAACCAGAGTCTCGTGGGCTACTATTCGCACAGGCACATTTAAAACATGTGCGGTAATCACAAAATACACGCTACTGTGGTACCTCAAAACCTTTCAGCAGACTCATAAAAGCTTCATGCAACCCGCTTTCTGCGGATGAAACCCTCTCAACCACCGTGCCCATTAGCACACGGTGCGCTTCTGAGATAGCCGCCTGCTCTAGCAGATCCTTCAGTGTGTCCGACCGCATGACAGGCAGAGCCGGACCCTTCCGGTTGCTCTCTTCAAGAGCCGGATACTGAGGACTTCGGGTGGCCAAAGGATCACTCTCTGGCCTTGCCGGATCGGGAGAAGCCCTCCGAGCCGACACCTCGGGGTCGCCCGCCTCGTAAGGCGGGATGGCGTGGGGAGGCGTCTCGCTCTCCATCATCTCCGGAAGAAGATCCCCCGAAGACGAACTCTGCCGAGAAGGGCCATGATCCGGACTACAAGACGGATGTTTCGGTTATTTTCCTTAGAAGTAAAGTAGGATGTGTTTTACTATTAAACCCTTTCTTTTACTTACAGCTCGATGGAGGGCTGATCCCCTTGTGGGCACTGTACAGCCGGGGTATCCCCTGGGCCAGGACCCTCTGGCGAAGATTTCTTCCCTCGTTTAGAGAGAGACTATTGTCTCCGGGCCTTCAGATGCGGTCCTTTTCCTTCCTTGGGGAGAGGGAGCTTTGGCTTCTTCTCCCCGGTTGTCCGCCTTCGCGGAGGCGTCAGCCTCTTTCTTCCCACCTTTATCCTCCCCTGAGGGCGCTTGGTACGGTGCAAGCTCCAACATCCGGACTAGTACCGGATCCGGTGAGACCTCGGGGAGGGGAGCCGGACACCTAATCATCTTCGCCTTTGCTATCCAGTCCTGGTCAAAGAGCGACTTTTTAGAATGATGTCATGATGAATAAAAATACAACATGTTTGGTCATAGGGCGACTTACTTGGGTATCTGGACGATTGCAGCTCAGAACCGCGTCCTCGGTGGAATCCGGACACATTGCTTGTGGTCTGAAGTACAATTTGTACATCTCCTCGGACGTCATGCCGAGGAAGTGCTGAATAGCTCGCGATCCCTCCGGATTGAATTCCCACTGCACGAAGGGGCTACGCTTATGTGGTAGGGTTCGCTAAGTAACATTACTATGCTATCGTGACTAAAACCAATATCTCTTTCGAGGAGATCTCGGATGCGCCTCGCAGTATGGGCACGCCCTTCATCGCCCCCGCCTAGCCCCTTGTTGATCCATGACGTTAGTCGTGGAGGGTGACCCGAGCGAAAGGCAGGTGGGGCCACCCATTTGGTACCCCTGGGAGCTGTGACATAAAACCATTCTTGTTGCCATAAGCTGGACACCTCCTGGAAAGAACCCTCGGGCCATGGGGCATCGGCGCTTTTGCTTATTACAGCACCTCGGCATTCTGCATACCTCCCCTCGATCATCTTCGACTCCACTTGGAAGGTCTTGAGCCACAGGTCGAAGTGAGGGGTGATGCGGAGAAAAGCTTCGCACACGACGATAAAAGACGAGATGTGGAGAATAGAATCCGGAGCTAAATCATGGAAGTCCAGCCCATAATAAAACATGAGCCACTCATGAAGGGATCCAGAGCCAGGCCTAGCCCTCGAAGGAAGTGAGATACGAATACTACGCTTTCGCCGGGTTTGGGAGTAGGTATGACCTGCCCTTGAGCAGGCAGCCAAGTCGCGCAATCTCGCGGCCAAGAACACGGCCTCTCGAATCTTTTCGACGCCCTCCTCCGTGACGGAGGAGGGCATCCACCGACCTTGAAGCATGGATCCGGACATGGTTGAAGGTCCGAAGCGCCTGACCTGGGCTTTGGGTGTTGGAACTCGAGGCGGGGGAGGGATTCGATTGAGCTCGAGGAATAAAAAAGATAGGCCTTGGTCTCTTTATAAAGAGGGTGAATACCAGGCGTCCTCCTCGTGGCCGTTTGGGAGTTGCCTATAATCAAGGAGTCATACCAGCGGGCACGATTGGGATACCCATGCCCGTATTGATGATAATCCCGTGATAAGGGGACACGATCTCTGCTTCGACAAGACGTGCCAAGGAAACCGTCTCGCGATATGCACCAAGGCTGGTTGAAAAACACGATTAGATAATGACCGGGCCATGGCATGATGTCTTGGTATCAAATACGTCAGCAGGTCAGATTTGTGAATATTATTCTCTCTACGGTGGAATGTGGATCTTGTTTTGCAGAGCTGGACACTATCCTTGTGTTCAAGATCTTCTAAGGAGTATTCGGAGGAGGAACCCGCCTTGCAATGTCGAAGACAATCTGCACGCCGGACTCATCGTCATTGAAGCCTGGTTCAGGGGCTACTGAGGGAGTCTTGGATTAGGGGGTATCTGGACAGCCGGACTATATCCTTTGGCCGGACTGTTGGACTATGAAGATACAAGATTGAAGACTTTGTCTCGTGTCCGGATGGGACTCTCTTGGCGCGGAAGGCAAGCTTGGTGATACGGATATGTAGATCTCCTTCTGTTGTAACCGACTCTGTGTAACCCTAGCCCCCTCTGGTGTCTATATAAACCGGAGGGTTTAGTCCGTAGGACAACAACAATCATACCATAGGCTAGCTTCTAGGGTTTAGCCTCTACGATCTCGTGGTAGATCAACTCTTGTAATACTCATATTCATCAAGATCAATCAAGCAGCAAGTAGGGTATTACCTCCATAGATAGGGCCCGAACCTGGGTAAACATCGTGTCACTTGCCTCCTGTTACCATCCGCCTTAGACGCATAGTTCGGGACCCCCTACCCGAGATCCGCCGGTTTTGACACCGACATTCACCGTTTTGATTTGCGGGGGGAATTTCTTTTGCCCTCCTGTATTCGATGATCGGGGCTCCTCGTCGTCATCGTCGCTTTGAGACCCCTTCTCCTTGTTTTTGGCACCTGACCTGCCGGCTTGTTTGAAGACCCAGCATTCTCTGTTAGTATGATTGGTTGGTGTTCCTGGGGTGCCATGAATTTGGCATGGATGGTCGAGTATGCGGTCCAGACTGGACGGGCACGAATTGTTATTTTTAATGGCTTTTTCCGCTGACCGGACTTAGAGCCACTGAATCTGGCATTGACTGTCGTGTCTTCGGTGTTATCACCAATTTTGCGACGCTTGTGTTTGTTGCATCGGGGCTTGCCGTTGCTATCTCTGGCCTCTGATGTGCCAGGATTGCTTGTTGTGTTGTTGCTATGGGCCAACCAACTATCCTCGCCCGCACAAAAGCGGGTCATGAGTGTCGTGAGGGCTGCCATGGACTTTGGCTTTTCTTGGCCGAGGTGTCGGGCAAGCCACTCGTCACGGATGTTATGCTTAAAGGCCGCTAGGGTTTCGGCATCCGGACAGTCGACAATTTGGTTCTTTTTAGTTAGGAACCGAGTCCAGAATTTCCTGGCTGACTCTCCGGGCAGTTGGGTTATGTGACTTAAATCATCAGCATCCAGTGGTTGCACATAAGTGCCTTGGAAGTTATCCCGGAATGTGTCTGCCAGGTTCTCCCAATTTCCGATGGAGTTTGCCGGCAACCTATTCAGCCAATGCCGAGCCGGTCCCTTAAGTTTTAGTGGGAGGTACTTGATGGCGTGTAGATCATCCCCGCGGGCCATGTGAATGTGGAGGAAGAAATCTTCTATCCATACCGCGGGGTCTGTAGCACCATCATATGATTCAATGTTCACGGGTTTAAACCCTTCTGGGAATTCATGATCCATTACTTCATTAGTGAAGCATAGGGGGTGTGTGGCGCCTCTATGCCGGGCTACGTCACGACGCAGTTCAAATAAGTCTGGTCTCTTGTATTCGGCCCGGCCGGATTTGTTTTTAGTATATCCGGCGTGACGGTCATCGTCACGCGTTAGGGCGCGCCCTCGTGATCCGTAGATCGATCTTGACTGTCCTGCTTTGTTTTTCAATTTGTATCGCAGGTCATGCGTGGAGCCCCGGGCCTTCATGTTTTTGCTTGTTTGGTGGCGGGCTACGGGCTGGACTTCGGGTTGATATGCCACTTTGTCTCGGCCACGAGGTGGCCGGTCAGCCGCATCATGTGCTGGTAGTCTGGTCTTTAATGCCTCCTCCTCGAGTTGAGGTAGCAACCTGCGCTTTGGGTAGCTTTTGGTTGGACGCTCGAGTCCTTATTCCTCGGCTGCCAGGACCTCAGTCCATCTATCAGTTAGTAGGTCTTGATCAGCTTGAAGCTGCTGCTACTTTTTCTTCAGGCTTTTTTCAGTGGCTATAAGCCGGCGCTTGAAGCGCTCCTGCTCGACGGGATCCTCGGGCACGATGAATTCTTCGTCGCCGAGGCTCACCTCGTCTTCAGAGAGGGGCATGTAATTGTCTTCCTCTGATTCTCCATCCATTGCATGTTCCTTAGGGCTAGCTTGCCCATCCTCCCGTTCGGCCTGCTCGAAGCCTGGCTGGGCGGGATTGTTTTCGTCTTCGGCACCATCCGGTTTGCTATCGTCTCTTGTGCCGGTATCACTATTTTTGCTATGGTGTGGCTTAGAGCGGCGCCTATGATGCCGGTGCTTAGATTGCTTCTCAAGGGGATTATCATCCGTTGCCTCATCGCCATCGCCTTCTTTGGGCGTGTCCACCTGTTGGGGATCATTGCAGAAATTTAAAATTTTCTACGCATCACCAAGATCAATCTATGGAGTCATCTAGCAACGAGAGAGAGGAGTGCATCTACATACCCTCGTCTATCGCGAGCGGAAGCGTTCAAGAGAACGGGGTTGATGGGGTCGTACTCGTCGTGATCCAAATCACCGATGATCCTAGCGCCGAACGGACGGCACCTCCGCGTTCAAGACACGTACAGAGCGGTGACGCCTCCTCCTTCTTGATCCAGCAAGGGAAGGAGAGGTTGAGGAAGAGGGCTCTAACAGCAAGCAAGACGGCGTGGTGGTGATGAAGAGGCCAGATCTCGGCTGTGGCTTCGCCAAGCACTTAATCGGAGGAGGAGAGGTGTTGGGAGGGAGGGCTGCACCTTGGATGTGGTGTGTAGCCTCCCTCACCCCCTATTTATCGGGAAGGGAAGGGGTGGCCCCTCTAGATGAGATCTAGAGGGGGTGGCGGCCAAGGGAGGGGCTTGCCCCTGCCAAGGGGCGCCCCTTTAGGGTTTCCCCCAACCCTAGGCGCATGGGCCCAAGGGGTGCGCCTGCACCACCTAGGGGCTGGTTCCCTTTCCCCACGGCCCATGAGGCCCTCCGAGAGAGGTGGCCCCTCGGTGGACCCCGGAACCCCTCCGGTGGCCGGTAGAACACTGGTATGCCCCGAACTTTTTGGTGACCGTATGATAACTTCCCATATATAAATATTCACCTCCGGACCATTCCGAACTCCTCTTGACGTCCGAGATCTCATCCGGACTCAAAACATTCGGTAATCACATACATATCTTCCTTATAACCCTAGCGCCATCGAACCTTATGTGTAGACCCCACGGGTTCGAATCCACGCACATGACCGAGACAGTTCTCCGCCAATAACCAACAGCGGGATCTGGATACCCATGTTGGCTCCTACATGTTCCACGATGATCTCATTGATGAACCACGATGTCGAGGATTCAAGTAATCCGTATATAATTCCCTTTGTCAATCGGTATGCGTTACTTGCCCGAGATTCGATCATCGGTATCCCAATACCTCGCTCAATCTCAAGCATCGCAAGTCACTTTACTCGTCGTAATGCATGATCCCATGACCAACCACTTGGTCACATTGAGCTCATTATGATGATGCACTACCGAGTGGGCCCAGAGATACCTCTCCGTCATACGGAGTGACAAATCGATCTCGATCCGTGCCAACCCAATAGACACTTTCGGAGATACAGTAGTGTACCTTTATAGCCACCCAGTTACGTTAGACGTTTGGTACACCCAAAGCACTCCTACGGTATCCGGTAGTTGCACGATCTCTTGGTCTAAGGAAATGATACTTGACATTAGAAAAGCTCTAGCGCATTTAACTACGATCTTGTGCTATGCTTAGGATTGTCTTGTCCATCACATCATTCTCCCAATGATGTGATCCCGTTATCAATGACATCCAATGTCCATGGTCAGGAAACCGTAACCATCCATTGACCAACGAGCTAGTCAACTAGAGGCTCACTAGGGACATGTTGTGTTCTATGTATTCACACATGTATTACGATTTCCGGATAACACAATTATAGCATGAACAATAGACAATTATCATGAACAAGGAAATATAATAATCATTTTATTATTGCCTCTAGGCATATTTCCAACACCACCATATATATATATATATATATATATATATATATATATATATATATATATCATATGATGAGGTGGTTGTCCAATACCTGCAGGCGGTGGTTCCTGTTCTTCTCCTGCATCGTCGTCCATACCATTGATGTCTTCGGAGTCGAAGTCAAGTATGTCGGTTAAGTCGTCGACAGTGGCTATTAAGTGGGTGGTGGGTGGGGAACGAATTTCTTCATCGTCCGCTTCCCACTCCAGCCGGACATAGTTCGGCCAAAAGTCTCGTGACAAGGAGAGAGACCTCAATAAGTTTAGCACATCGCCCAAGGGCGAGTGTTGAAAGATATCCACGGAGGTAAACTCCATGATCGGTGCCCAATCAGATTTGATAGGCACGGACACACGCGGTTCGGATCCTGTGGCCGGAGACAAGTCCAGGGTCCGATGACACAGGACTCATAGGAGGTGAAGTATGTATTCAGCTCTAGCGCCGATGAGTGTGCGGCCTCCGTGGCAGGGTCCATCCACCCGTCCTCAGATGGCATGATATGCTCCGGATTGAGGGCCAGGGCAGCCACAGGTGTGATCTCCCAAACACCGTCCGATGGCAGATCTAACTCATGCTCATCATGATTGTTTGGCGCACCTGACATGGGCTCGAATCCGTCGAAGATCAAGTCTCCGCGGATGTCGGCAATATAGTTCAAGCTTCCAAACCTGACCTGATGGCCAGTGGCGTAGCTATCGATCTGCTCCAGATGGCCAAGCGAGTTGGCCCGCAGTATGAAGCCGCCGAATACGAAGATCTATCTGGGAGGAAAACCTCACCCTGGGCCGCATCATTAAAGATGATTGAAGGAGCCATCAAGCCTTATCGTGATGGCACAGTGGAACTCTCAATGAAAGCACCAATGTCGGTGTCAAAACCGGCAGATCTCGGGTAGGGGGTCCCGAACTATGCGTCTAAGGCTAATGGTAACAGGAGGCGGGGGACACAATGTTTACCTAGGTTCGGGCCCTCTCGATGGAGGTAATACCCTACTTCCTGCTTGATTGGTCTTGATGATATGAGTATTACAAGAGTTGATCTACCACGAGATCGTAGAGGCTAAACCCTAGAAGCTAGTGTATGATTATGATTGTTGTTGTCCTACGGACTAAACCCTCCAGTTTATATAGACACCGGAGGGGGCTAGGGTTACACAGAGTCGATTACAGAGAAGGAGATCTACATATCCGAATTGCCAAGCTTGCCTTCCACGCAAAGGAAAGTCCCACCCGGACACGGGACGAAGTCTTCAATCTTGTATCTTCATAGTCCAACAGTACGGCCAAAGTATATAGTCCGGCTGTCCGAGGACCCCCTAATCCAGGACTCCCTCACCTGGCGCGACAAGCACAACTTCACCCGGGCCTAAAACCGCATACAGAATCCATCCAAACTGCGGCGTGACGTTGCCCGATATAGAGGCGTCGCACACCCCCTATGCTTCACCGATGAGGTAATGGAGCACCAGTTCCCAGAAGGGTTTAAACCCATGAACATTGAATCATACGATGGCACAACAAATCCCGCAGTATGGATTGAATAATTTCTCCTCCACATTCACATTGCTCGCGGTGACGATTTACACGCCATCAAATATCTCCCCCTAAAGCTCAAGGGACCAGCTCGGCACTGGTTAAACAGCCTCCTAGAAAACTCTATTGGAAGCTGGGAAGACTTGGAGGACGCCTTTAGAGACAACTTCGAAGGCACTTATATCCGGCCCGCAGACGTCGATGACCTTAGTCACATAGTCCAGCAGCCTGGAGAGTGAGCCAGAAAATTCTGGACCAGGTTCCTAATCAAGAAGAACCAAATTGTTGATTGTCCGGACACCAAGGATCTAGCAGCCTTTAAACACAGCATTCGCGACGAATGGCTCGCCTGACACCTCGGCCAAGAAAATCCCGAAGTCCATGGCAGCCCTCACATCACTCATGACCCGCTTTTGCGCAGGCGAGGATAGCTGGCTAGCCCGTAGAAGCAACAGTACCAGCGACCGTGACACTTCTGAAGCTAGAATCGGAAACGGCAGGCCCCTACGCAACAAAAACAAGCGTCGGAGCAACACTGACAATGTCAAAGATACGACGGTCAATGTCAGATTCAGTGGCTCCAAACCCGGTCAGCGGAAGAGGCCATTCAAAAGAAACAAAGGCGGTTCATCTAGCCTGGACCGAATACTCGATTGACCTTGCCAGATTCACGGCACCCCTGACAAGCCTGCCAACCATACCAACAGAAGTTGTTGGGTCTTTAAAGAGGTTGGTAAGTTAAACACCGAGCACACGGGGAAAGGGTCGCCTAGCAAGGATGACGACGAGGAGCCTCGCCCACCAAACATAGGGGGACATAAGAAATTTCCCCCCGAGGTCAAAACGATGAACATGATATACGTTACTCACATCCCCAAGAGGGAGCACAAGCGCACGTTAAGGGATGTCTATGCGATAGAGCCAGTCGCCCCAAAATTCAACCCATGGTCAGCATGCCCGATCACTTTCGATTGCAGAGACCATCCGACCAGTATCCGTCATGGAGGTTCAGCCGCGTTGGTCCTCGACCCAATTATCGCTGGATTCCACCTCACGAGAGTCCTAATGGACGGCAGCAGTAGTCTTAACCTGCTTTATCAACACAGTCCGAAAATGGGTATTGACTCGTCAAGAATCAAGCCCACCAAAACTACCTTTAAAATCGTATTCGGTTTGCCGGACAACTTCCAAAGAGAAGACTTGATCTTCAACATCGTCCCTTTCCGCAGCGGCTATCATGCACTGCTCAGACGAACTGCGTTTGCCCGCCTCAATGCGGTCCCGCACTATGCTTATCTTAAACTCAAGATGCTAGGACCACGCGGTGTTATAACAGTCCATGGAAACATGGATCGCTCCCTCCGTACTGAGGAACACACCGCGGCCCTCGCAGCGGAAGTGCAGGTCGGCCTTATCAAGCCAAACTCCACATCGGCAGTCAAGCCCCCGAACCCTGTCAAACGAGTCCGGACTACCCTGCAGAATGACAGTCCAGCTCGTCAGGAGCTCGATTAGCAATTCGGCCTCTGGCTTAGCCCCAACCGAACTGCGGCGTATGTACCACGTGCACATCACTACGCACTAAAGATACCATGGGCGACGATGGAGGCATATCAAGGATAAAGTCCACAATACGGCTCAACCGTACCTGGACCCCCATATCTACCTTTTTCTTAACTTTGTTTTTCTTTTCAGGTTCCCTACAACCCACATCACCTTTTTATGGTGCCAAGGGCCCTTTTCCCGGCCCCTTATGAAAACCTACTCATTAATCCTCTCAAAGGATCACACACCAAGGCGAAAAGCAGCGCAGATGTATGGCAGAGTACCTAAAGGATCTTCAAAGATCACCTCTTCCCCTTTTTAGTACCTGTACACAGCTTTCCCTTTTGCTCGGCATGTAAAATAGCCTCGATGCTTATAGCATAATCTGTACAAATACGTTTTGACGTATCAATCAGACTATAATGGAAACAGTTTTTTGCCTAATTAACCTATTCGGTACTGGCTTACTTCCTAATTTGTATTCCCTCTTTTCTTTCGTCTGACTGTCATGTACACCTCGACACGACCTAAATCGCCAGGGGCTCCATTCGGCCACGTACATTTCTTAAAAATAACATAAGTCCGAACACTTTTACAGTACAGTTCGGCGTCCCGAATCTAGCATTATATGCATCGGCTCCGAATCATGTTTGGGTCAAAAGTTGGGTTGCCCGGCTCCTGTGGTTACTACCTTATGTTCCAATTGTTCAGCTAAGGAAGTAAAGGGAGAACTATTGTGATTGTGTTTCTGGTTCATTCAGATAAACACCTCAGTAGAGAAAGTCGAAAACTGACTGTCATGATGCGGCGAGAGCTGGTGCGCTATTCGGTGACTTAGTATAAATCTCTTGCAATTTTTTCCGTGTCACACGAAGGACCGGTTTTCACCTGGTCAGGCGTCTACAGCAACCAAGTTCGGATAATCGAACAATACCAGGGTCTGCGCCTACAATCTTATTGTCAAACTCCTATGGCTAAGTGAGAGTGATAAAGCCGCATAGTCTGATTGCCTGGTTCGCCGCACTAACACCTCTTCAAGGACCAAGTCGTTAGGTTAAGTGTGTTTTTGTGCTGTTCCGAACACCCCCGTAATATCTACGCGAGGGGCTGAAGCCGACGACTGGCCAACTCTCAGATTCAATAAACGGCCGCAACGGAGGGAAAATAATTTTAGATGAAACAAGAAAAATATTATACAAACGACTTGTTTTCATCAGTACAAAGTTCGGGCAACACATATACATTCATTCAAAAATGATGTCCTTCGAACACTGGCCCTCTTCAATGCAGGATCCTTCAAGGACGTCGTTGAAATAGCGCTCCGGCGTACAGAGCTCCTTGCCTGCGGGCGGTCCCTCGGTTGCAAGACTGGTGGCATTCATCATCGCCCACTGCACCTTGACATGGGCGAAGGCCATCCGGGCACCTTCGATACAGACTGACCGCTTTATAGCGTCAAGCTGTGGGCAGGCATCGACTAGCCGCTTCACAAGCCCAAAGTAGCTACTGGGTATGGGTTCGGCTGGCCAAAGACGGACTATAACATCCTTCATGGCCAGTTCGGCCACCCTATGTAGCTTAGTCAGCTGTTTCAGCTGATCACTGAGGGGCGCATGATGCTCTGGCGCAAGGTACTGTGACCAGAACAACTTCTCTGTTTAGCTCCCCTCTTAGGCTCGGAAGAAATCTGCAGCATCAGCAATACTTCGGGGTAGATCTGCAAATGCTCCTGGAGAACTCCAAATGTGTGTTAGTAAGGTGTACTTTCTCCTTACAATTTTGATCTGCATATTAAAGGTCTTACCCACCGCGATCTACTTGGCCTCTCGGATCTCTCAACAGGCACCTTGGGCTTCAACCCGGGCCTCCTTCGCACTTTGGAGCGCCGTAGCAAGTTCGGAGTCTCGATCCAACACCTTGCACTCCAAGGACTCACATTTGCTTATAGCATCTGTGAGCTCTTGTTGGACTTCATCCGACCTCGCTTCATGTTTTCGGCGGGCGGTTCGTTCCTCGTCCGCCTCCTTCATGGCATCGGCCAGCGTGCTCTTGAGGTCCTTGACCTCAGACGTGTCAACTATGAGCATAATCTTAAAGCTCAGTTAGATAACAAATTGGAACTCATATCATTTCAGATATGTTTCGGTATCGCATACCTTGCTTTTCCTCCAACTTCCGCTTTAGTTCGGACACTTCGGCGGCATGCAAGGTTGCCGCTTGCATCAAAGCATGTTCATCAAAAGAGACATATATGTCAGCTCATGCCAAGCATTATTTGATCCTCTGTTCGGCCTTTCTTCCCGAAAGCCGAACAGAGTCTCAGGGGCTACTATCTATATTCAGGCATTCCTTTTGCAAACAGCCAAAAATATATTGCGTCACATACCTCAAGCCTGTTAAAAGGCTGGCATAGGCTTCGTTCAATCCGCTCTTAGCGGACCGAACCTTTTCAACCACCGTAACCATAAGGGTATGGTGTTCCTTCACAATGGAAGCACCCTGAAGCACTTCCACCAGAGTGTCCGGCGCCTCTGGATTGATAGAGGACGTCGGTGGAGATGGCGCGCCCCCTTCTCTCGAAGGAGGCTGCTGGCCCGATTCCGGAGTTGTATGGGTCTCCGGAATAATATTAGGTTGGGGGCCGAATTGAGCATGGCCCCCATCGCTGATCTCCATGGGGGTCGATTTCCCCCTCTCTTCGGCAACAGAGGTATTACCCTCCGTCGTCACCTTCACCCCCCTCCCGCACCTCCCCGTGACCTAGAGAGGTTCTTCGAGACAACACTTCGGTGTTGTACGGAGCGGTGGGTGGAGAGATCTGCGGAGGTGACTCGCTCTCCATCGCGTTCGGCCCTAGCGAGTTCCCAGATGACGATGATCGTTGGGGAGATCGCGAGCTGGGCTGCAATGCGCAATTCAATATGTTAGAACCACAAGGCATGAACCGAATATATGAATGGTGTCTTTGGATACTTACGATCCGGCTAGGGGCTTCGGCCTGGGGTGCCACTCGGGGGTGGCATCGGCATCTGATTCGGAATCATCTGAAAGGGAGAGTTTCCCCTTCTTGGACACCTCCGCCTCCAGGTTCATGGAAGCCGCCCTTTTCTTCTTTCCTCCCTTGAGGGGAGAGTTGCTCTCTTCCTCCTCTTCATCTTCGTCATGAGAGGAGAGAGTCTTGGTGTCTTCGGACACGACGTCCGAAGTGCCCTTACGGCATAGGCCACCTATGGTCTCCTTGCTCTTCTTCTTGGCCTTCTTCTCCGGCGCCTGATACGGCGCCGGAACCAGCATCTTCGTCAACAAAGGGATGGCTGGGTCTTCGGGCAGCGAAGCCGAACATTGGATACGCTAGGGCTTCTTTGTCCAGCCCTGTGGGAGTAATGGAAAGTTCAATATACTCCTTGGATTTACAAATTAAAGTTATCATAAAACTTAGGGAGTGGCCAGATGAGCGCAGTCGAGGCCGCGGTCTTCGATCGTTTCCGGCCACGACTTCTGAGCCTTGAAAAGCAGCTTCCATATGTCTTCGTGCGTCGTGCCGAAGAACCGCTGCAGGGTCCGAGGACCGGCTAGGTCGAATTCCCACATATACTGAGTCCGGCGTTGGCAGGGGAGAATCCGACGAAAGAGCATCACCTGGATCACACTGGCAAGACTGGTGTTCTTGTTTGTCATACCCTTGATGCGACTCTGCAGTGTCGTCCTCGTCGGGCGACGCCCAATCTAGGCCCTTATTGATCCATGAGGTAAGCCGCATTGGAGGCCCAGATTTTAACTCGGGAGCGGCGGCCCATGCGGTGTCGCGGGGTTCCGTGATATAGAACCATCCCTGCTATCGTCCCTTGACAGTCTCCACAAAGGTCCCCTTTGGCAAGGTAACATTGGGAAGTTTGCTCACCATGGCGCCGCCGCACTCCATGTGTTGACTTTCAACCAACTTCGGCTTCACATTAAAGACCTTGAGCCATAGGCCGAAGTCGTGAGGGATGCGGAGGAATGCCTCGCACACGATGATAAACGCCGAAATGGTGAGGAAGGAATTTGGGGCTAGATCATGGAAATCTAGCCCATAGTAAAACACGAGACCGCAGACGAAAGGATGGAGGGGAAACCCTAGCCCGCAGAGGAAATGGGGAATGAAAACCACCCTCTCATTAGGCTCCGGGGTGGGAATGATCTGCTTCTTGGCAGGGAGCCAATGGACTATGTATGTGGCCAAGTACCCAGCTTCCCGGAGCTCCTTGATGTTCTCCTCTGTAACAGAGGAAGCCATCCACTTGTCTTGTGCTCCAGACATGGCTAGGAGTGTTTGGTGACGGTGGAAAAGATTGGAACTTGGGCACTGGAGCTCGAATGACAGATGGGCTGGGGAGGAAGAAGGCATGGGGTAAAAAGATGGATCCTTATCTCCTTATAAAGGCAGTGGATATCAAGCGTCCCCTCGTAAGCCTTAAATCTCGCCTATTCCCAAAGGGACATGTGAATGAAACGGTTCGATTACCCAAATCCCTATTGATGAGAATCCCGTGATAAGGGGACACAATCCCTGCTTTGACAAGATGTGCCTATGACCGTGCCTCGAAACACGAAGCGGGGGCTGTAAAATGGTTCAAAATACTAACAAGGCCAGGACATAACGTCTCGCCGGAAAAATCGCCTATGGATGTGACTTACTTTGTTTTGAGTATTTTTGCCCTTACAGCTTAAGGTTGTAATTATTAAACAGAGCCGGATACAGCTATCATGTGCGGAGGACTGCTTTGGTGTATTCGAAGAAGAAACCTGCCTTGCAATGCCGAAGACAATCTGCGCGTTGGATACATCGTCATTGAAGCCCGGTTCAGGGGCTACTGAGGGAGTCCTGGACTAAGGGGTCCTCGGGCATCCAGGCTATGTGATATGGCTCGGACTAATGGGCCGTGAAGATATGAAATCAAAGACCTTCCCCCGTGTCCAGATGGGACTCTCCTTTGCGTGGATTGCAAGCTTGGCATTCAGATCATGCATCTTCCTTTCACTGTAAACCGACTCTGTACAACCCTAGATCCCTCCGGTGCCTATATAAACCGGAGGGTTTAGTTCATAGGGCAATCATAATCATACAAGCTAGACATCTAGGGTTTAGCCATTACGATCTCGAGGTAGATCAACTCTTGTAACCCCTATACTCATCAAAGTTAATCAAGCAGGAAGTAGGGTATTACCTCCATTAAGAAGACCCGAACCTGGGTAAACATCATGTCCCCTGCCTCCTGTTACCTTCGATCCTTAGACGCACAGTTCTGGATGTTGGGGAACATAGTAATTTCAATAAATTTCCTACGCACATGCAAGATCATGGTGATGCATAGCAACGAGAGGGGAGAGTGTTGTCCACGTACCCTCGTAGATCGAAAGCGGAAGTGTTAGCACAACGCGGTTGATGTAGTCGTACGTCTTCACGATCCAACCAATCAAGTACCGAACGCACGACACCTCCGAGTTCAGCACACGTTCAGCTCGATGAAGTCCCTCGAACTCCGATCCAGCCGAGTGTTGAGGGAGAGTTTCGTCAGCATGACGGCGTGGTGGCAATGATGATGTTCTACCGACGCAGGGCTTCGCCTAAGCACCGCTACAATATTATCAAGGTGGACTGTGGACAAGGGGGGCACCGCACACGGCTAATAAATCTCAAGGATCAATTGTTGTGTCTAGAGGTGCCCCCCCCCCTGCACCCATATATAAAGGAGCAAGGGGGGAGGCGGCCGGCCTAGGAGGAGGGCGCACCAAGGGGGGAGTCCTACTCCCACCAGGAGTAGGACTCCTCCTTTCCTTGTTGGAGTAGGAAAAGGGAAGGGAGAAGGAGAAGGAAGGAAGGGGGCGCCCCCCTCCCTAGTCCAATTCGGACTAGTCCATGGGGAGGGGTGTGGCCACCCTTTGGGGCCTTTCTCTCCTTTCCCGTATGGCCCATTAAAGCCTAATACGAATTCCCGTAACTCTCTCGTACTCCGAAAAATACCCGAATCACTCAGAACCTTTCCGACGTCCGAATATAGTCGTTCAATATATCGATCTTTAGGTCTCGACCATTTCAAGACTCCTCGTCATGTCCCCGATATCATACGGGACTCCGAACTCCTTCGGTACATCAAAACACATAAACTCATAATATAACCGTCATCTAACTTTAAGCGTGCGGACCCTACGGGTTCGAGAACTATGTAGACATGACCTGAGACATGTCTCCGGTCAATAACCAATAGCGGAACCTGGATGTTCATATTGGCTCCTACATATTCTATGAAGATCTTTATCGGTCAAACCGCATAACAACATACGTTGTTCCCTTTGTCATCGGTATGTTACTTGCCCGAGATTCGATCGTCGGTATCTCAATACCTAGTTCAATCTCGTTACCGGCAAGTCTCTTTACTCGTTACGTAATGCATTATTCTGTAACTAACTCATTTAGCTACATTGCTTGCAAGGCTTATAGTTATGTGCATTACCGAGAGGGCCCAGAGATACCTCTCCGACAATCGGAGTGACAAATCCTAATCTCGAAATACACCAACTCAACATGTACCTTCGGAGACACCTGTAGAGCTCCTTTATAATCACCCAGTTATGTTGTGATGTTTGGTAGCACACAAAGTGTTCCTCCGGTAAACGGGAGTTGCATAATCTCATAGTTGTAGGAACATGTATAAGTGATACGTCTCCAACGTATCTACTTTTCCAAACACTTTTGCCCTTGTTTTGGACTCTAACTTGCATGATTTGAATGAAACTAACCCGGACTGATGCTGTTTTCAGCAGAACTGCCATGATGTTGTTTTATGTGTAGAAAACAAAAGTTCTCGGAATGTCCTGAAAATCCACGGAGGCACTTTTGGAAAATATAAAAAATCTTGGCGAAGAATCAAGACCAGGGGCCCACACCCTGTCCACGAGGGTGGGGCGCGCCCTCCCCTTGGGCGCCCCTGTCTCGTGGGCCCCGAGGCTCGTGACCTCAACTCCAACTCCATATATTCCGCTCTCGGAGAAAAAAATCAGAAAAAAGTTTCATCGCGTTTTACGATACGGAGCCGCCGCCAAGCCCTAATCTCTCTCGGAGGGCTGATCTGGAGTCCGTTCGGGGCTCCGGAGAGGGGGATTCGTCGCCGTCGTCATCATCAACCATCCTCCATCACCAATTTCATGATGCTCACCGCCGTGCGTGAGTAATTCCATCATAGGCTTGCTGGACGGTGATGGGTTTGATGAGATTTACCATGTAATCAAATTAGTTTTGTTAGGTTTTGATCCCTAGTATCCACTATTTTCTGAGATTGATGTTGCCGTGACTTTGCTATGCTTGATGCTTGTCACTAGGGCCCGAGTGCCATGATTTCAGATCTGAACCTATTATGTTTTCATGAATATATGTGTGTTCTTGATCCTATCTTGCAAGTCTATAGTCACCTATTATGTGTTATGATCCGACAACCTCAAGTGACAATAATCGGGATACTTTCGGTGATGACCGTAGTTTGAGGAGTTCATGTATTCACCATGTGTTAATGCTTTGTTCGGTTCTCTATTAAAAGGAGGCCTTAATATCCCTTAGTTTCGCTAGGACCCGCTGCCACGGAGGGTAGGACAAAAGATGTCATGCAAGTTCTTTTCCATAAGCACGTATGACTATTTACGGAATACATGCCTACATTACATTGATGAATTGGAGCTAGTTCTGTGTCACCCTATGTTATAGCTATTACATGAGGAATCTCATCCGACATAATTATCCATCACTGATCCATTGCCTACGAGCTTTTCACATATTGTTCTTCGCTTATTTACTTTTCCGTTGCTATTGTTACAATCACTACAAAACCCAAAACATTACTTTTGCTACTGTTACCTTTATTATCATACCACTTTTGCTACTAAATACTTTGCTGCAGATACTAAGTTATCCAGGTGTGGTTGAATTGACAACTCAACTGCTAATACTCAAGAATATTCTTTGGCTCCCCTTGTGTCGAATCAATAAATTTGGGTTGAATACTTTACCCTCGAAAGCTGTTGCGATCCCCTACACTTGTGGGTTATCAAGACTAATTTTTGGCGCCGTTGGCGGGGAGCATAGCTCTATTCTCTGAGTCACTTGGGATTTATATCTGTTGATCACTATGAAGAACTTGAAAGATGACAGAACCAAGATTTTTCCCTCAACTACGTGGGGAGGTAAGGAACTACCATCTAGCTCTGCACTAGATTCTCCTTCTGTTATTAGTAAACTTGCGACACCTAAACCTGCTACTGCTTTGAATTCTGGTATGTCACATGTTATTGATGATGCCACTTCTGCTATGCATGATACTTATGATGAAACTACTTCTGTGCGTGATACTACTTTGCCATTAGGTGAATTTCTTGATGAACAACTTGCTAGGGCTAGAGAGAACGAAATTATTGAAGATGCTATTATTGATGATAGTGATGATGAAGGTTCTCCTAATGATTATGAATTGCCTGTTGTTCCTGAGGGTTATGTTATGGAAGAGGAAGCTGCTAGAGCTATCTTTGCTTGTAAAGATAGATATGATCTTAAGAAATTATTAGCTAAATGGAAGCAGCGGTCTCTTAATGCTAGAATGAAACCTGACCCTGCTTTTGCTACTTCACCTATTTGTGTTACTGATAAGGCTTATGAATTCTCTGTTGATCCTGAGATTATTACTTTAGTTGAATCTGATCCTTTTATGGCCTTGAATCTGAAACTGTTGTGGCACATCTTACCAAGTTGAATGATATAGCCACCCTGTTTACTCATGATGATAAATCTCGCTATTATTATATCCTTAAGATATTTCCGTTCTCGTTAAAGGGTGATGCTAAGACTTGGTATAATTCTCTTGTTCCTGTTGTGTGCGTAGTCCCCAAGATATGATTTATTACTTCTCTGCTAAATATTTCCCTGCTCATAAGAAACAAGCTGCCTTGCGGGAAATATATAATTTTGTACAAATCAAAGAAGAGAGTCTCCCACAAGCTTGGGGGAGGCTTCTCCAATTACTTAATGCTTTGCCTGATCATCCTCTTAAGAAAAATGAAATACTTGATATCTTTTATAATGGACTAACCGATGCTTCCAAGGACTACTTGGATAGTTGTGCTGGTTGTGTTTTCAGGGAAAGAACAGTCGACGAAGCTGAATTACTGTCGAATAATATGTTGACCAATGAAAATAATTGGACTCTTCCTGAGCCAATTCCCGAGGCAATTCCTGAACCAATTGAGCTAACTCCTGAGCCTATTCCTAAACCCACTCCAAAGAAGAGAGGTGTTTTATTTCTCAGTCCTGAAGATATGCAAGAGGCAAAGAAATCAATGAAAGAAAAAGGTATTAAAGCTGAAGATGTTAAGAATTTACCACCTATCGAAGAAATACATGGTCTTAATATACCACCTATTGAAGAACCACATTGTCTTGATAACCCGACACAGGTAGTAAAGGTAAATTCTCTCTATAGATATGATAAAGTTGAAATTCCCTATACTAAATTTCATAGCCCATGCTTAGATGAATTTGATGACTTTATGGCTAGACAAGAAAGTTTTAATGCTTATGTTGGTAGAGAGTTAAAGAATAATGCTTTAGAGATAGGACGCATGAGCGATGATATGGCTAGAGTTAAAGGTGAACTCAAACTCGTTAGCAAATATGCTTCTATGGTTGCTACTGAAGTTGAGCAAGTACTCAAAGCTCAAAATGATTTGCTTGATGAATTAAATAATAAACCTGACTTTGTTGTTAGAGTGGCTACTAGAACTGGTAGAATGACTCAGGAACCTTTGTATCCTGAAGGCCACTCTAAGAGAATCGAGCAAGATTCTCAGAGAAATAATATAGAGGCACCTAGTTCTTCTAAAATGAAGAAAAAGAATAACGATAGGACTTTGCATGCTTCTAGTGAACCTACTTTAGACACACCTGAGAATCCCAATGATATTTCTATTTCTGATGCTGAAACACAATCAGGTGATGAACATGAACCTAGTGATAATGTTAATGATAATGTTCAAGTTGATGCTCAACCTAGCAAAAACAATGATGTAGAGATTGAACCTGATGTTGATCTTGATAACCCACAATCAAAGAATCAACGTTATGATAAGAGAGATTTTGTTGCTAGGAAGCACGGTAGAGAAAGAGAACCATGGGTTCAGAAACCCATGCCCTTTCCTCCTAAACCATCCAAGACAAAGGATGATGAGGATTTTGAGTGCTTTGCTGAAATGATTAGACCTATCTTCTTACGTATGCGCTTAACTGATATGCTTAAGGTAAATCCTTATGCTAAGTATATGAAGGATATCATTACAAATAAAAGAAAGATACCGGAAGCTGAAATTTCCACCATGCTTGCCAATTACACTTTTAAGGGTGGAATACCAAAGAAACTGGGAGATCCAGGTGTGCCAACTATACCATGCTCTATTAAAAGAAATTATGTTAGAACTGCTTTATGTGATCTTGGAACCAGTGTTAGTGTTATGCCTCTCTCTTTATATCGTAGACTTGAATTGAATAAGTTGACACCTACTGAAATATCTTTGCAAATGGCTGATAAATCAACTTCTATACCTGTCGGTATTTGTGAGGACGTGCCTGTTGTGGTTCCAAATGTCACTATCTTAACGGACTTTGTTATTCTTGATATTCCCGAGGACGATAGTATGTCGATTATCCTTGGTAGACCCTTTCTGAATACTGCAGGGGCTGTTATTGATTGCAACAAAGGCAATGTCACTTTTCATGTTAATGGTAATGAGCATACGGTACACTTTTCGAGGAAACAATCTCAAGTTCATAGCATCAATTCTATTGGAAAAGTTCCAACTATTATTATTGGAGGTTTTGAATTTCCTCTTCCTAGCGTCAAGAAAAAATATGATATTATTATTGTTGGGGATTTTCATATCCCCGTTGAGGTAACTTAGTGTTATTCGAAATTTCTCCGGTCCCGTGTTATTCGGAATGAGTTTGTTAACAAGACTTGATCAACCTTGTTAGTGGATTCATTTTGATGATCATGAGATGGATGAAACTAGAAGGCACAACCTTCTGTACCCTCTTTTTACTTTCTGTTATTTAAAATAAATAAATCAAGAATAGTATTATCTGTCTGTTTTCTGAATTATCCGTGCACTAAAAAATATCCCGAAAATAAAAGTGCTCCAAATGCCCTGCAAATTTAGTATGATTTTTTATGGAATATTTGAGGATTTTAGGCACTGAAATCACTGCAGGAGGGGCAAGCACCAGGCCACGAGAGTGGAGGGCGCGCCCACCTACCCTGGGCGCGCCCCCTGTCCTGTGGGCCCCTGGTGGCCCCCCTCCACTTATGCCAGCATCCACACACTCCATCTTCTTCCCAAAAAAAATCCCCATCCAGCTCAAGCACGAGTTCTAGCTCATTTTGCTGCGACTTTCGATCTCCTTGCTCAAAGCTCCATTCACAAAACTGCTTTGGGAAATTGTTGCTTGGTATATGACTCCTCCATTGGTCCAATTAGTTTTTGTTCTACTGCTTTATTCATTGCAAATTTTTGCTGCATAGGTGACCATATTCTTGAGCTTGCATGTTAAATTTATGAGGTCCCAAGAAATTTTAATGCATGATATAGGCTCTAGGCACTTGTAGGAGTAGTTGCTATCAATCTTGTTTAGTTTTATTCACTTTTATTTTGGAGTTACTAAAATTTCAGAAATCTTTCAGAAAAAGAATTATGTCTAGGAGAATGTACCAAGGTGGTTCCTCGGTGAAAAAAGGGCCCAGGATTGCTATACGTGAGCAAGACGTTGAATTACCGAGGGATGCAGATGTTCGAGCTTGTGAGTGGCCATCCGATGATTTTATGGTCGAAGCAGGCTTTAAGGAGGAATTTGACACGTATGTGCGTAATGCTGAGCTGGAGGACTTCTTACAAGATAAGTGTCCTCGGTACTATCAATTGACTAATTCCTTTGTGCGGAGGTTTAAATATAATTGTACGCGTAATTCTCCTAGTGTCCTATTTGATATTTATGATACATCTTATACCATGGACTTAGAGGATTTTACAACTGCTTGCAAACTTCCGTAGTGGGGTAATATTAATGATCCCCGCAAATCTGAATTTAGAGATTTTCTTGCTAGTATCACTGTGGGAGAATCCAGGGATATAGCACAAGCTACCATAGGGAGCATTCATTTTCCTGCTATACATTATTTTGCTCTCTTCATTGGTAGATGCATTAATGGTAAAGATGAAGCATGTCATATGTGTGTCCCAGATCTTTGTGTCCTCAAGAGTGCTGTGTTAGGTTATAAAGATTATAACTTGGGGGCAATAGTTGCACGTAGGTTGCATAATAATGGTAGAGCTGGAGATTTATTTGGAGGAATTTATGCGACCCGTGTGGCTAATTATCTTGGTATAGCCCCGCAAGAGGGGGATATGATGTTACCTCCTGCTTATTTAGATTATGACGCTATGGTCAATCATCATTTTCTTAGGAGGAATGAACAATTCCTCCAGTATCTACTAATCTATGACAGACGCCACGCTGTCCATGTTACTCTTCCTGCTCCTCTCCTTTTTGATTACCAAGCAAAAGGAAGATATGTTGTTACCAGGGAGGAAGCAGCTGAATACGAGGGGAGAGCTGAGGCGGCTCGCCAACATGCCGCAGCTCAGGAGGCATTTGCTGCTGCATCTCAAGACGACCCGCCATAAGTACGGATATCGATGTGTTATCCTCGGCATTAGACCAACTTAGGCCAAAAGCCTAAGCTTGGGGGAGTACGTATTTCTCACTGACTTTACATTCATGTTCACACACTATTCTAGTCGTCGGTGCTCATACTCTTTCATTGTATTATCCATGCTAGTTTAATTTTCTTTTTCTCGCTTTCTTCTTGTGTGTTTGTTAAACCTTAAGAAAAACCAAAAAAATAGTTAGTTTAAATTCTATGCTTGTAGTAGAAATTAAAATGAAACCCCAAAAAGATTTCTCGTTCTTCTTCTTACTTGTTGGGAGCTTTCCCGTGTAAATAGTTTTATTTTCTTTTCTTTCCTTTGGGGGTCGAGAGTAGAAGACCATATTGAAAATGTTTAGTGGCTCTCATACGCATAATTGTTTATTTAACTTAGAGCCCATATTACTTTGTCTTCTCTCTTGAGTTGAATGCTTGCAGATTCCATCTTAGTCCAATGCACGTGCACTATTATTATTATACACATCGTTCGGTCGTGCAAGTGAAAGGCAATAATGACGATATATGATGGACTTATTGAGATGAAAAAAGCTGGTATGAACTCGACCTCTCTTGTTTCCGTAAATATGATGAGTTCATCATTTCTGATTCAGCTTATTATGAAGTAAACATATTTGCAATGACATTTAGAATGGTTTACCTTGTGTCATGCTTGATTATTGTTGCTTGTGTCATGCTTGATTAGGTATGAGTTATAATGGTTTACCTTGCGTGCCAACATGCTATTAGAATGATAATGATGTGGTATGATGGGATGGTATCCTCCTTTGAATAAATTGAGTGACTCGACTTGGCACATGTTCACGCATGTAGTTGAAACAAATCAACATAGCCTTCATGATATTTATGTTCATGGTGGATTATATCCTACTCATTCTTGCATTCGGTGTAAATTAATTTTAATGCATGTTCATGACTGTTGTCGCTCTCTCAGTTGGTCGCTTCCCAGTCTTTTGCTAGCCTTCACCTGTACTAAGCGGAAATACTGCTTGTGCATCCAAACTCCATAAACCCCAAAGTTGTTCCATATGAGTCCACCATACCTTCCTATATGCGGTATTCACCTGCCGTTCCAAGTAAATTTGTATGTGCCAAACTCCAAACCTTGAAATGAAATTATGTTTTGTATGCTCGAGCAGCTCATGTTTCAACTAGGGCTGCCTATATCTTCCATGCTAGGTGGGTTATTCTCAAGAGGAGTGGACTCCGCTCCTCATTCACGAGAAAGGGCCGGTAACCGGGATGCTCAGTCCCATGATCCAAAAAGATCAAAGCAAATCAAAATAATTAAACAAAACTCCCCCAGGGTTGTTGTTAGTTGGAGGCACTCGTTGTTTCGAGCAAGCCATGGATTGATGCTTGTTGGTGGTTGGGGGAGTATAAACCTTTACCATTCTGTTTGGGAACTGCCTATAATGCATGTAGTATGGAAGATACAGCCATCTCATAGTTGTTGCATTGACAGTGAAAGTATGCCGCTCAAAATATTATTCAATCTCTATTTTAAAATCGAGCTCTGGCACCTCTACAAATCCCTGCTTCCCTCTGCGAAGGGCCTATCTATTTACTTTTATGTTGAGTCATCACCTTCTTATTAAAAAGCACCCGCTGGAGAGCACACTGTCATTTGCATTCATTATTATTGGTTTATATTGGGTATGACTTGACTGGATCTCTTTTACTATGAATTACAATGTTTAGTCAGTCCTTGATCTTTAAAGGTGCTCTGCACTTATGTTTTGCGGTCTCAGAAAGGGCTAGCGAGATACTATTTTGTTATATCATGTTATGATTGTTTTGAGAAAGTGTTGTCATCCGAGTTTTATTATTATGGTTCGCTAGCTGATTATGCTATTGATATGAGTAATTGTGAGACCTATGTGTTATTGTGAGTATGGTTAGTTCATAATATTTGATGAAAGCTGAATGATGGCTTTGCATGTTTACAACAACAAGAGCAAACAGAGTTTGTAAAAGTTTTTCTTTATCACTTTCAGTTTATCAACTGAATTGCTTGAGGACAAGCAAAGGTTTAAGCTTGGGGGAGTTGATACGTCTCCAACGTATCTACTTTTCCAAACACTTTTGCCCTTGTTTTGGACTCTAACTTGCATGATTTGAATGAAACTAACCCGGACTGACGCTGTTTTTAGCAGAACTGCCATGATGTTGTTTTATGTGTAGAAAACAAAAGTTCTCGGAATGTCCTGAAAATCCACGGAGGCACTTTTTGGAAAATATAAAAAATATTGGCGAAAGAATCAAGACCAGGGGGCCCACACCCTGTCCACGAGGGTGGGGGTGCGCCCTCCCCCCTGGGCACGCCCCCCTGTCTCGTGGGCCCCCTGAGGCTCCACCGACCTCAACTCCAACTCCATATATTCTGTCTCGTGGAGAAAAAAATCAAAAAAAAAAGTTTCATTGCGTTTTACAATACGGAGCCGCCGCCAAGCCCTAATCTCTCTCGGAGGGCTGATCTGGAGTCCGTTAGGGGCTCCGGAGAGGGGGATTTGTCGCCGTCGTCATCATCAACCATCCTCCATCACCAATTTCATGATGCTCACCTCCGTGCGTGAGTAATTCCATCGTAGGCTTGCTGGACGGTGATGGGTTTGATGAGATTTACCATGTAATCAAGTTAGTTTTGTTAGGGTTTGATCCCTAGTATCCACTATGTTTTGAGATTGATGTTACTATGACTTTGCTATGCTTAATGCTTGTCACTAGGGCCCGAGTGCCATGATTTCAGATCTGAACCTATTATGTTTTCATGAATATATGTGTGTTCTTGATCCTATCTTGCAAGTCTATAGTCACCTATTATGTGTTATGATCCGACAACCCCGAAGTGACAATAATCGGGATACTTCTCGGTGATGACCGTAGTTTGAGGAGTTCATGTATTCACTATGTGTTAATGCTTTGTTCCGGTTCTCTATTAAAAGGAGGCCTTAATATCCCTTAGTTTCCGCTAGGACCCCGCTACCACGGGAGGGTAGGACAAAAGATGTCATGCAAGTTATTTTCCATAAACACGTATGACTATTTACGGAATACATGCCTACATTACATTGATGAATTGGAGCTAGTTCTGTGTCACCCTATGTTATAACTATTACATGAGGAATCGCATCCGACATAATTATCCATCACTAATCCATTGCCTACGAGCTTTTCACATATTGTTCTTCGCTTATTTACTTTTCCGTTGCTATTGTTACAATCACTACAAAACCCAAAACATTACTTTTGCTACTGTTACCTTTATTATCATACCACTTTTGCTACTAAATACTTTGCTGCAGATACTAAGTTATCCAGGTGTGGTTGAATTGACAACTCAACTGCTAATACTCAAGAATATTCTTTGGCTCCCCTTGTGTCGAATCAATAAATTTGGGTTGAATACTTTACCCTCGAAAGCTGTTGTGATCCCCTACACTTGTGGGTAATCAATAAGTCATGAAGAAAGCAATAGCAACATACTAAACGATCAAGTGCTAAGCTAACGGAATGGGTAAAGTCAATCACATCATTCTCTTAATGATGTGATCCCGTTAATCAAATGACAACTCATGTCTATGGCTAGGAAACACAACCATCTTTGATCAACGAGCTAGTCAAGTAGAGCTATGCTAGTGACACTATGTTTGTCTATGTATTCACACATGTATTATGTTTCCGGTTAATACAATTCTAGCATGAATAATAAACATTTATCATGAAATAAGGAAATAAATAATAACTTTATTATTGCCTCTAGGGCATATTTCCTTCAGTCTCCCACTTGCACTAGAGTCAATAATCTAGTTCACATCGCCATGTGATTTAACACCAATATTCACATCTGTATGTGATTAATACCCATAGTTCGCATCGTCATTTGATCAACACCCAAAGGGTTACTAGAGTCAATAATCTAGTTCACATCGTTATGTGATTAACAACCAAAGAGTACTAAGGTATGATCATGTTTTGCTCGTGAGAGAAGTTTAGTCAATGGGTCTGTCACATTCAGAGCCGTATGTATTTTGCAAATATTCTATGTCTACAATGCTCTGCACGGAGCTACTCTAGCTAATTTCTCCCACTTTCAATATGTATCCAGATTGAGACTTAGAGTCATCTGGATTGGTGTAAAAGCTTGCATCGTTGTAACTTTTTACGACGAGCTCTTTTATCACTTCCATTATCGAGAAATGTTTCCTTAGTCCTCACTAAGGATATTCTTAACCGTTGTCCAGTGACCTACTCTTAGATCAAAATTGTACTCCCTTGCCAAACTCAGAACAAAGTATACAACAGGTTTGGTACACAGCATAGCATACTTTATAGAACCTATGACTGAGGCATAGGGAATGACTTTTCATTCTCTTTCTATTTTCTGCCATGGTCGGGTTTTTGAGTCTTACTCAACTTCACACCTTGCAACACAGGCAAGAACTCCTTCTTTGACTGTTCCATTTTGAACTACTTCAAAAACTTATCAAGGTATGTACTCATTGAAAAATCTTATCAAGCATCTTGATCTATCTCTATAGATCTTGATGCTCAATGTGTAAGCAGCTTCACCGAGGTCTTTCATTGAAAAACTTTTATTCAAGTATCCTTTTATGCTATCCAGAAATTCTATATCATTTCCAATCAACAATATGTCGTCCACATATAATATCAGAAATGCTACAGAGCTCCCACTCACTTTGTTGTAAATACAGACTTCTCCAGAAGTATGTATAAAACCATATGCTTTGATCACACTATCAAAGCGCTTATTCCAACTCGAGAGGCTTGCACCAGTCCATAAATGGATCGCTGGAGCTCGCACACTTTGTTCGCACCTTCGGATCGACAAAACCTTCTGGTTGCATCATATACAACTCTTCTTCCGTAAATCCATTCAGAATGCAGTTTGACATCCATTTGCCAAATTTCATAATCATAAAATGCGGCAATTGCTAACATGATTCGGACAGACTTAAGCATCGCTACGGGTGAGAAGGTCTCATCGTAGTCAACCCCTTGAACTTGTTGAAAACCTTTCGCAACAAGTCGAGCTTTGTATATAGTAACACTACTATCAGTGCCCGTCTTCCTCTTGAAGATCCATTTATTCTCTATGGCTTGCCGATCATCGGGCAAGTCCAACAAAGTCCACACTTTGTTCTCATACATGGATCCCATCTCAGATTTCATGGCCTCAAGCCATTTTGCGGAATCTGGGCTCATCATCGCTTCTTCATAGTTCGTAGGTTTGCCATGGTCAAGTAACATGACCTCCAGAATAGGATTACTGTACCACTCTGGTGCGGATCTTACTCTGGTTGACCTACGAGGTCTGGTAGTAACTTGATCTGAAGTTTCATGATCAATATCATTAGCTTCCTCACTAATTGGTGTAGTCGTCACAGGAACTGATTTCAGTGATGAACTATTTTCCAATTCGGGAGAAGGTACTATTACCTCATCAAGTTCTACTTTTCTCCCACTCACTTCTTTCTAGAGAAACTCCTTCTCTAGAAAGGATTCATTCTTAGCAACGAATACTTTGCCTTCGGATATGTAATTAGAAAGTGTACCCAACAGTCTCCTTTGGGTATCCTATGAAGATGCATTTCTCCGATTCGGGTTCGAGCTTATCGGGTTGAAACTTTTTTACATAAGCATCGTAACTCCAAACTTTAAGAAATGACGGCTTAGGTTTATTGCTAAACCATAGTTCATACGGTGTCGTCTCAACGGATTTAGATGGTGCCCTATTTTAACGTGAATGCAGCTATCTCTAATGTATAACCCCAAAACGATATTGGTAAATCGGTAAGAGACATCATTGACCGCACCATATCAAATAAAGTGTGGTTATGAAATTCGGACACACCGTTACGCTGTGGTGTTCCAGGTGGCATGAGTTTGTGAAACTATTCCACATTATTTTAACTGAAGGTCTAACTCGTAACTCAAATATTCATCTCTACGATCAGATCGTAGAAACTTTATTTTCTTGTTACGATGATTTTCCACTTCACTCTGAAATTTTTTGAACCTTTCAACTATTTCAGACTTATGTTTCATCAAGTAGATATACCCATATCTGCTCAAATCATCTGTGAAGGTCAGAAAATAACGATACCCGCCACGAGCCTTAATACTCATTGGTCTGCATACATCAGTATGTATTATTTCCAACAAGTCAGTAGCTCGTTCCATTGTTCTGGAGAACGGAGTTTTTAGTCATCTTGCCTAAAAGGCACGGTTCGCAAGCAACAAATGATTCATAACCAAGTGATTCCAAAAATCCATCTTTATGGAGTTTCTTCATGCGCTTTACACCGATATGACCCAAACGGCAGTGCCACAAATAAGTTGCACTATCATTATTAACTTTGCATCTTTTGGCATCAATATTATGAATATGTGTATACTTACGATCGAGATCCAACAAACTATTTTCATTGGGTGTATGACCATTGAAGGTTTTATTCATGTAAATGTAACAACAATTATTCTCTCGACTTTAAATGAATAACAGATTGCAATAAACATGATCAAATCATATTCATGCTCAACGCAAACGCCAAATAACATTTATTTAGGTTTAACACTAATCCCGAAAGTATAGGGAGTGTGTGATGATGATCATATCAATCTTGGAACTACTTCCAACACTCATCGTCACTTCCCCTTCAACTAGTCTCTGTTTATTCTGTGATTCCTGTTTCGAGTTACTAATCTTAGCGACCGAACAAGTATCAAATACTCAGGGGCTACTATAAACACTAGTAAGGCACACATCAATAACCTGTATATCAAATATACCCTTGTTCACTTTGCCATCCTTCTTATCCACCAAATATTCAGGGCATTTCTGCTTCCAGTGACCATTTCCTTTGCAGTGTAAGCACTCAGTTTCAGGCTTTGGTCCAGTGCTACCTCTTGAGCACTGCGTTGGATTTCCCCGAAGAGGAGAGGATGATGTAGCAAAGTAGCATAAGTATTTCCCTCAGTTTTTGAGAACCAAGGTATCAATCCAGTAGGAGGCTACGCGCGAGTCCCTCGTACCTGCACAAAACAATAGCTCCTCGCAACCAATGCGATTAGGGGTTGTCAATCCCTTCACGGTCACTTACGAGAGTGAGATCTGATAAAGATGATAAATAATATTTTTGGTATTTTTGATATAGAGATGCAAAGTGAAAAGTAAAAGGCAAAGTAAAAACAAAGCAAGTATTAAAGTGATGGAGATTGATATGATGAAAATAGACCCGGGGGCCATAGGT
The DNA here is from genome assembly GCA_021605205.1 of Aegilops longissima. Taxonomy (NCBI): domain Eukaryota; kingdom Viridiplantae; phylum Streptophyta; class Magnoliopsida; order Poales; family Poaceae; genus Aegilops; species Aegilops longissima. The sequence goes on along the minus strand of CM038679.1, from coordinate 31,196,450 downwards.
TTCACTAGTGGCTTCTCTCAAGAGCATAAGTATTCTATGGTGGGTGAACAAATTACTGTTGAGCAATTGGCAGAATTGAGCATAGTTATGAGAATATCTAGGTATGATCATGTATATAGGCATCACGTCCGAGACAAGTAGACCGACTCCTGCCTGCATCTACTACTATTACTCCACTCATCGACCGCTATCCAAAGATGCATCTAGAGTATTAAGTTAAAACAGAGTAACGCCTTAAGCAAGATGACATGATGTAGAGGGATAAATTCATGCAATATGATAAAAACCCCATCTTGTTATCCTCGATGGCAACAATACAATACGTGCCTTGCAACCCTTTCTGTCACTGGGTAAGGACACCGCAAGGTTGAACCCAAAGCTAAACACTTCTCCCATTGCAAGAACTACCAATCTAGTTGGCCAAACCAAATGGATAATTCGAAGAGACTTGCAAAGATAACCAATCATACATAAAAGAATTCAGAGAAGATTCAAATATTGTTCATAGATAAACTGGATCATAAACCCACAATTCATCGGTCTCAACAAACACACCACAAAAGGAAGATTACATCGAATAGATCTCCACGAGAGAGGGGGAGAACATTGTATTGAGATCCAAAAAGAGAGAAGAAGCCATCTAGCTACTAGCTATGGACCCGAAGGTCCGAAGTAAACTACTCACACTTCATCGGAGGGGCTATGGTGATGATGTAGAAGCCCTCCATGGTGGATGCCCCCTCTGGCGGAGCTCCGAACAGGCCCCAAGATGGGATCTCGTGGATACAGGAAGAAGGCGGTGGAATTAGGTTTTGGCCCTGTTCGATCGTTTGGGTGTACGTAGGTATATATAGGAGGAAGGAGTACGTCGGTGGAGCAACAGGGGGCCCACGAGGCAGGGGGCGTGCCCCCCACCCTCGTGACCGCCTCTGCTACTTCTTGGAGTAGGGTCCAAGTCTCCTGGATCACGTTCGGTGAGAAAATCACGTCCCCGAAGGTTTCATTCCGTTTTGACTCTGTTTGATATTCCGTTTCTTCGAAACACCGAAATAGGCAAAAAACATCAATTCTGGGCTGGGCCTCTAGTTAATAGGTTAGTCCCAAAAATAATATAAAAGTGGAAAATAAAGCCCAATATAGTCCAAAACAGTAGGTAAAGTAGCATGGAGCAACAAAAAATTATAGATACGTTGGAGACGTATCATCCGGCTTTGGGCTTCTTCGCGGGAGTGACAACTTGCTTGTCATTCTACTTGAAGTTCCCTTTCTTTCCCTTTGCCCTTTTCTTGAAACTAGTGGTCTTGTCAATCATCAACACTTGATGCTCTTTTCTTGATTTCTACCTTTGTCGATTTCGACATCACGAAGAGCTCGGGAATCATTTCCGTCATCCCTTGCATACTATAGTTCATCACGAAGTTCTAGTAACTTGGTGATGGTGATTAGAGAACTCTGTCAATCACTATCTTATCTGGAAGATTAACTCCCACTTGATTCAAGCAATTGTAGTACCCAGACAATCTGAGCACATGCTCACTAGTTGAGCAATTCTCCTCCATCTTTTAGCTATAGAACTTGTTGGAGACTTCATATCTCTCAACTTGGGTATTTGCTTGAAATATTAACTTCAACTCCTGGAACATCTCATATGGCCCATGACGTTCAAAACGTCTTTGAAGTCCCGATTCTAAGCCGTTAAGCATGGTGCACTAAACTATCTAGTAGTCATCATATTGAGCTAGCCAAACGCTCATAACATCGCATCCGCTCCTCGCAATAGGTCCGCTACCTAGCGGTGCATCAAGGACATAATTCTTCTGTGCAGCAATGAGGACAATCCTCAGATCACGGATCCAATCCGCATCATTGCTACTAACATCTTTCAACATAGTTTTCTCTAGGAACATATCAAAGTAAACATATGAAAGCAACAACGTGAGCTATTGATCTATAACATAATTTGCAAAATACTACCAGGACTAAGTTCATGATAAATTTAAGTTCAATTAATCATATTATTTGAGAACTCCCACTTAGATAGACATCCCTCTAATCATCTAAGTGATCACGTTATCCAAATCAACTAAACCATGTCCGATCATCACGTGAGATGGAGTAGTTTTCAATGGTGAACATCACTATGTTGATCATATCTACTATATGATTCACGCTCGACCTTTCACTCTCATTGTTCCGAGGCCATATCTGTATATGCTAGGCTCGTCAAGTTTAACCTGAGTATTCCGTGTGTGCAACTGTTTTGCACCCATTGTATTTGAACGTAGAGCCTATCACACCCGATCATCACGTGGTGTCTCAGCACGAAGAACTTTCGCAACGGTGCATACTCAGGGAGAACACTTATACCTTAATTTAGTGAGAGATCATCTTATAATGCTACCGTCAATCAAAGCAAAATAAGATGCATAAAGGATAAACATCACATGCAATCAATATAAGTGATATGATATGGCCATCATCATCTTGTGCTTGTGATCTCCATCTCCGAAGCACAGTCATGATCACCATCATCACCGGCGCGACACCTTGATCTCCATCATAGCATCGTTGTCGTTTCACCACCTATTGCTTCTACGACTATCGCTACCGCTTAATGATAAAGTAAAGCAATTACAGGGCGATTGCATTTCATACAATAAAGCGACAACCATATGGCTCCTGCGAATTGTCGATAACTCGGTTACAAAACATGATCATCTCATAAAATAAAATATAGCATCACGTCTTGACCATATCACATCACAACATGCCCTGCAAAAACAAGTTAGACGTCCTCTACTTTGTTGTTGCAAGTTTTACGTGGCTGCTACGGGCTGATTAAGAACCGTTCTTACCTACGCATCAAAACCACAACGATAGTTCGTCAAGTTAGTGTTGTTTTAACCTTCTCAAGGGCCGGGCGTAGCCACACTCGGTTTAACTAAAGTTGGAGAAACTGACACCCGCCAGCCACCTATGTGCAAAGCACGTCGGTAGAACCAGTCTCGCGTAAGCGTACGTGTAATGTCGGTCCGGGCCGCTTCATCCAACAATACCGCCGAAGCAAAGTATGGCATGCTGGTAAGCAGTATGACTTGTATCGCCCATAACTCACTTGTGTTCTACTCGTGCATATAACATCTACGCATAAAACCAGGCTCGGATGCCACTGTTGGGAACATAGTAATTTAAAAAAATTCCTACGCACACGCAAGATCATGGTGATGCATAGCAACGAGAGGGGAGAGTGTTGTCCACGTACCCTCGTAGACCTAAAGCGAAGCGTTAGCACAACGCGTTGATGTAGTCGACGCCTTCACGATCCGACCGATCAAGTACCGAACGCACGGCACCTCCGAGTTCAGCACACGTTCAGCTCGATGACGTCCCTCGAACTCCGATCCAGCCGAGTGTTGAGGGAGAGTTTTGTCAGCGCGACGGCATGGTGACGATGATGATGTTCTACCGACGCAGAGCTTCGCCTAAGCACCGCTACAATATTATCGAGGTGGACTGTGGTCGAGGTGGCCACCGCACACGGCTAATAGATCTCAAGGATCAATTGTTGTGTCTAGAGGTGCCCCCCTGCACCCGTATATAAAGGAGCAAGGGGGGAGGCGACCGGCCTAGGAGGAAGGCGCGCCAAGGGGGGAGTCCTACTCCCACCGGGAGTAGGACTCCTCCTTTCCTTGTTGGAGTAGGAAAAGGGAAGGGAGAAGGAGAAGGAAGGAAGGGGGCGCCCCCCTCCCTAGTCCAATTCGGACTAGTCCATGGGGAGGGGTGCGACCACCCTTTGGGGCCTTTCTCTCCTTTCCCTATGGCCCATTAAGGCCCAATACGAATTCAGTAACTCTCGGTAGATTCGAAAAATACCGAATCACTCGGAACCTTTCCGACGTCCGAATATAGTCGTCCAATATATCGATCTTTACATCTGACAATTTCGAGACTCCTCGTCATGTCCCCGATCTCATCCGGGACTCCGAACTCCTTCGGTACATCAAAACACATAAACTCATAATATAACCGTCATCTAACTTTAAGCGTGCGGACCCTACGGGTTCGAAAACTATGTAGACATGACCTGAGACATGTCTTCGGTCAATAACCAATAGTGGAACCTGGATGCTCATATTGGCTCCTACATATTCTAAGAAGATCTTTATCGGTCAAACCGCATAACAACATACGTTGTTCCCTTTGTCATCGGTATGTTACTTGCCCGAGATTCGATCGTCGGTATCTCAATACCTAGTTCAATCTCGTTACCGGCAAGTCTCTTTACTCGTTACGTAATGCATCATTCTGTAACTAACTCATTTAGCTACATTGCTTGCAAGGCTTATAGTGATGTGCATTACCGAGAGGGCCCAGAGATACCTCTCCGACAATCGGAGTGACAAATCCTAATCTCGAAATACGCCAACTCAACATGTACCTTCGGAGACACTTGTAGAGCTCCTTTATAATCACCCAGTTACGTTGTGACGTTTGGTAGCACACAAAGTGTTCCTCCGGTAAACGGGAGTTGCATAATCTCATAGTTGTAGGAACATGTATAAGTCATGAAGAAAGCAATAGCAACATACTAAATGATCAAGTGCTAAGCTAGGAATGGGTCAAGTCAATCACATCATTCTCTTAATGATGTGATCCCGTTAATCAAATGACAACTTATGTCTATGGCTAGTAAACACAACCATCTTTGATCAACGAGCTAGTGAAGTAGAGGCATACTAGTGACACTATGCTTGTCTATGTATTCACGCATGTATTATGTTTCCGGTTAATACAATTCTAGCATGAATAATAAACATTTATCATGAAATAAGGAAATAAATAATAACTTTATTATTGCCTCTAGGGCATATTTCCTTCACGGGAACCCCTACCCGAGATCTGCCGGTTTTGACACCGACACCCTCCACTTTCAACATCATGGTTGCGCCTATATCAAACAGACAGTGACAGGCAAGAGAGAGGTGCTCTCTCCTAGACAGTCTCGAGGTCGAGGATTGTGTTGACATGAATTACACTTTTGGAATCATACATGATCCGTAAGTAGTTGAACCGCATATGCTCCTGGACCTAATTCGGTCATCTGGATGAAGATGGCATACACTCGCATATATTAGGAGTCCTTTGGCCTACGGCAGGAAAATCATAGGATTATATGACATTTATCTCTTTTCACTCGGTTCCTGTGCAGAGCCCAACTCAGTATCATTCATTACATCACAGATTAATTTGTGTCCGCTGTTTGAATGAAGTTCCTACATAATTCCTCCAAACCAGCGGAGGCCTAAGGGGTGCTCGGTTCCTGGTGTTTGGATGATCGCGTGTGTGGTTTAGTTTAAGAGTGAGTTTAGTTAAAGGACTGGTTGTGTGTAATGTGCTATTCTGTTCAGCCGTTGATAAAATTTGTGACCTTTATCATCATTATGCACCACATCAGCAAGCACACATCACAAAACACACAATTAACACAACATATTAGTACCATACAAAACACACAATTACACATTAGCAATCACATAGTACCTAGAATCCTAGATTAAAGGGTGAATAACAACATCATTTTCCATCAAAAGTCGTCAATAAAACTACTGCTGGAGTTCTGAACCTGGCCATGCATCGCGCAATGATAACAACCGACGGTAGAGGTGGTCGTGTCAAAGATCTTCATCGTGATGCCGAAGGTGCTGATCCTAATGTGGAGTATGTCGTCAGTAGTAGAGGTGGTCCTGTCAAAGATCTTCATCTTGATGCCGAAGGTGCCGATCTCGATGAGGAGTATGTCATTGGCAAGCACGAGGTGCTTCCGGCAAAGAGTTGCTCCAACTCGCCCCAGTACCACCAACTCGTCCATCCATTAGTTACGCCACTTGTTGGCAACAAGCGGCATGAAATGGAGCAGCCGGATTCGGATGTAGAACCACCTCCTCTAGATCAGCTGGAAGGCCTTCGGAACAACCAGGAAAGCGAGGTCGTCATCGCTCTTGATCTACATGTAGAACAGAGGTGGCACCAGTTCTATTGCCTTGTGCCTAAGCTTCTTCCTCCCCGACAACTCAATCCGATGTAGCCATCGGTTTTCGGGGTCACGTCCTCCATACCTTCCAGTGGAAGGCCGTTCCAGTCGGTCTTCATCACCTTGTCAGTTAGAAAGACACATGTTAGTAACATAGCAAAATGGACACGATCTATCATTAGAGTGCACATCCATGAACAGGTCATGGTAATGTGCGTTGGTATGGTCAATGCACGGATAATATCAATATGCATTTCCTTGATCAATTGCTATGCTTCATGCATTGAGCAAGGCGGCTTTAACCGATGCACTGACCATATCATTGTGATCATAGCAACGTGCATTGCCTTGATCAATGCACTGATTATGCACACATAGCAAGCACAAATACCAATCCTAGCAGTCATGCACTGATCATAGTCATATGCACTCTCAGAAAGCTATCCTAGTAATGCTACACTCATCATAGGCATGGACATGTAGGCAAGCAATCATAGCAATACCACACACTGATCATAGTCATGAACACATACTATGTTCGTAGCAACCCTACATTAAGCATAACCATGCACATTGTAGGCAAGCAATCATGTACACCAATCATAGTCATAAACACATACTGTGTTCGTAGCAATCCTAGCAATCAGTCAAGTTGAATCCTAGAAATCCTACATTGATCACATTCATCACCACTTGATCGAATCAAATCAAATCGAATCAACTACCCCCAAAATCAAATTTGCAAAGAAAGATATGCATTGTACTTACCTCATTCATTCCCGTTGGAGCCAGTGTCACCGAAGGTCGAGCGGTCGTGGACGGCGTCGGAGCAAACCTCAGTGGGAACAACGGCCCACCAAGGGCGAATGTGTCGACAACCACAACAAATGACCCACGCGCCTGTCGCGACCGTAGTGGAGGTACCAACCGCAACATTCGATGTATCAACATGAGCAAGAGAAGAAAAACCTTGCAAATGGTCGAAATCCCCACCCCATCCATGGCCGATGTGTCATGACCTGCAACCCCCATCCACGTCGCCACGGAGGCAGATCAACTGCTTGCCACCGTCGGAGGAGAAATCAAGGCCGATGGACGATCCATAGCCACAGACCACGACCTCATGCAGAAGGGGAGGTGGACTGCAGAGCCCTTCTAATGGATCCATTTTAGACCATTTTTAAGGCTCATTTGTTGCGTAATAACTTCATATATCAAGTCCCATTGAGCCAATCGCATGATTTCTGGTTTGCACCCATCTTGTGAGAATTGCATAGTTTTTAGTTTTTATTATTTTCTTTTGTATGTGTGTGGTGTATGTGTTTTGCAGTAGGCGTGGACTTAGTACGATGGAAGTACCAAGATTGGGATCAATACGAGGGATTTCTAGGCGCCAGATTCAGGCCTTGTGGGATAGTTGGATAATTGGCTTTTTTCAAAGTGGCCCAATTGAAGATCCAATTCGATGAGTTCATCGGGCTTTCCGAGCAATGAGTCCAAGAATCCCAAATCGAAGTTCATATGAAGAAATGGCTACCCAAATACGAAACTGCATCCGTGCAGTCTAGAGAAGAAGACGGTGTGCGGTACGATAGTGCATGCTCATGTCGCCGCTCATACCAGGGATATGAGTTGTGAAAACAACTCCAATATTCGCAATTGTTTGTGGATTTCATCTCTGTTTGTGTGCAGTCTAGAGGAGAAGACGGTGTGCGGTACGACTGTGCATGGTCATGCCGCCGCTCATACCAGGGATCATGAGTTGCGAAAACAGCTCCAATATTCACAATTCTTTGTGGATTTCGTCTTTGTTTGTTCCCACAACTTCCTTGTCCATTAATGGGTGATTTGTGAGAGGATTTGGCTCATCTAGAGCCATTGGATTGAAGGAGACAAGATACATCTATGAAGGAGGCTTTGGGAAGTCTCCTGTATATACACAACCCTAGTCGTTGATCATCATCCTTTGTCAATCTCCATCATCTCTCACGCCCCACCAAGATCATCTCCATCACAGGATAAGGGCCAAAATAAGAAGAAGGGAGAGGAGGCTCCACCTCCAACCCGCACATGCATTTGGGTTGGGGCCATCTCCACTGACGCTGCCATAGTCTTCTCCTTCTCCAACTCAGGGTTGGCTTGTATCTCGTTCCTCCCTTCTATATTCTCCCCTTTCATGGTTGAGTAGTTGTACTAGTTCTCGGGGATATGGACTAACTCTAGGATGATTAGACTGAATTCCTATATGATATAATATCCTTCTTTATGTGACGAGTTAATTGTTCCTCATGATATTGTGAATAGAGCTCACTCAACATTAGCCTATTTTGTACTTGAGGGATTTATGACCTTTGCAGTGGTGGGTTGTCTAGGTATTTAGTGACAATACTTATCTCACTCCTTCCCTCACCTTAAGGGAGTAATGGAGAACCCCTAAACTTTACGCCACATTTATCAAGAAACACTTGATCACCGTTACCGGCAGCGAGATTTGGGGAGGAATGGTGGTGGCGCATGTGATACGTGACTGCTAGATGTATGCATGTATCTTTATTTGGTCCGCCTACACATGATCATAAAAAGTGGATTAGGGTTGTAGACCTAGAATTATGCATTTGCCATACCATATCACACAATTTACCCTTGTAACTAGCAAGACAAGAAGCTTGACAACCTTCTTGAATGTTGGGAACAAATTTGTTTAATGTATTGTGTGCAGGTACTGTTCATTAGTTGTTGTCAAAGTTAGTCCTACTAATTCGATAAACCTTGGTTGTCAGTCGAGAAAATACTTATTGCTAGGTTACATCACCCTTACACTTGAGGGTTACCCAACCACTCATATGGGACAGCAAGCAGCACTCGCCTGGCTCCCAAGCCTAGGTGAGAACAATGTTGGCTCCCGCACTTAGCTGCGCGTTGCTCATCAAAGACCAGAGCCGCAAGAACTGTTGTAGTTTGTGGTCATTCAGGGTTGGCTTGATGTCTCTAGTCCAGTCATGGTATTCCAGTCCCACAGCCACAATAGTGGTAGCCTTTGTTTGGGTGCTAATCCGTGCATAGACTGCCGATGCAAGCTCTTGACACGATGACCTTGGCCACCGGTTGCCCTAGAACAACGCAGTGCATCCATCTCCCAAAGTGACTTTAGTCGCCACATGGTAAAGTTGTTGAGATCCAGCATGCACTTGAATAAGGCGCTCTTTGATTCATAGGGTTTCAAAACTGACATGAAATAAAACACATAGATACGCTTTACATTTGTTTTGGGTCGCACAAAAACACATTAGTTTTCTTCAAATATCAGATTATTCAAACATAAAGCTATTGTGATAAGAATAAAAGAAGTCACACATATTACTCATGGATAAGATGCGCAAACGTCATTTAAGCATTAAGCAACATGGAGCATTCATTTGGTGGACAAAATGTAACCTAAAACAACAATCTGATACATCACTTTCACTTACAAACGCGTAGTTCAAGCTGACTACATGTGTTTGTATATTTTGACCTGTCTATTATCCTTTGACTTCTAGTTCTTTAAAGAAGAGAACTAAAGCTTAAATATTGAATCCGTTTACTGTTTTCTAAAAAAGAACTTATTTTAAATTTCAAAAGATAGAAACACGTACCCTTACTTTTCATGAAAGAATATGGAAACGTCCATCTTTTAATGTGCACAAAAGCCACAACACAAGTTATCTATAGTTTTTTGAGAGAGAGCTTGACCGGAGGATTATTATCTTCCCAAAAAAGAAATATGAATGCAAGGAGATAAAACATGCAAACTACTCTCCAATGTCTTGAGACACGATCAATGTCTTCTAAAACCAAGTCTGCCACCTCAAAGCAGGTGAGACACCTGTGGTCGAAGATATATTTATTGTTATATCTTCTTCTATTTTGTGAGAAGAATATGCGTTTGTTGCGCCCTTTTCAGATGTTTCACGTGACATATAACATGATGTTACATAGACGTCTCTTGCTTTCTTGTCCGTTGGCGCTAAAAAGGTTATAACTAACTTGTAGCATAGAAATATGTTTTTTGATTTTCACACAGGTTACGAATGACCGTACCATTCTATGAAAACTTACAAATCTACGCGGGGACCAATATGCATGACTAGCTTGACAAGCACTCTAATCATACACACCGAATCCCTAAAATTACTAAGCTCCCAGGAATTAGAGCTTTGTGGTGCATCAAAGGGAATTTCGATGCTCGTGGTCCCACCTTTTTAAGGGGTGTAGCCACACAACATCCTCACCTCGCCTATTTCTCATTCTCTCCTTCGCTCTTCTCGCTAGGGTTTCCGGCGACGGCCCGCTACTCGCCACCCGCTCGTACAACATACATACAATGGATTTTTAAGCAAGAGATGATAATATGTTGTAGCGTCTCTCTTGTTGCTAGACTTTGGCAGTGGCCTTTAACTTTCGGTGACAACTCACTAATATAATAAAGGACTAAAGTTCACGTTTACAAGCGTAACGCAACGACGACTCCTTATCGCCGACCTTTGCCAGGTTGAATATATTTCTTGACTATTTAGACCATGCTAATCTTCCTTTGAAAAACTACCAACAGATCACAATACCATGTAAACTAAAAAACATATGTGGTACTTTCATTGTAGTACCCACCGGTGCAGCCGCACGATGCCCTCATCTCATCTATCACTCATTCTCTCCTTCGCTCTTCTCGCTAGGGTATCCGGCGGCGGCCCGCTACTCGTCGCCCGCCACCTCGTACAACATACATACAAGATGATAATATGTTGTAGTGTCGCTCTCATTGCTAGACTTTAGTAATGGCCTTTAACTTTCGGCGACAACTCACCGGCTTAAGAAAAGGCTAAAAAGTTCACGTTTGCAAGCGTAACACAACAACGACTCCTTATCGCCGACCTTTACCAGATTGAATATATTTCCTGACTGCTTAGACCATGCTAATCTTCCTTTGAGAAAATACCAGTAGATCACAACACCGTATGAACTAAAAAGAACATATGTGGTACTTTCATCTTGTTTTGCAAATTGCAGTGCATGATTGAGTATGTGGTACTGTAATTTCAGGGAATTATCCAGTGCCGCAGCGTCTCACAATCTCTCATGGTATTTCCTGTCGCCACAGAAAAAAAGGAAAGCCGCTCGCGAAGCCGCAGAGTCCATCAAAACCGCAACCAGCTGGAGAAGCGGCGCCACAGAGACGCACACCGCCGCACGGACGCGCACGACCGACCCCGGCGGCCCGATTCGTTCTCCCTCGCCTCGCCTCGCCTCGCCATGGAGAAGGCGCTCGTCGAGCGGCTCGAGGCCGCGGTGGCGCGCCTCGAGGCCGCCGCCGCGTCCGGGGCCTCGGCAGCGCGCGACTTCGGGGGCGCCTCCGCGTCGTCGGATCCGGCGATCCTGGCCTACGACGACTTCCTCGCCGAGGCCTTCGCCCGCCTCAACGCCGCGGCCGATAAGATCGGCGGGACGGTGCTGGAGGCCACCAACGTCCTCGCCGAGGCCTTCGCCGTCGCCAAGGACCTCCTCATCCTGGCCAAGCAGTACCCGGTACGGCGCGCGCTTCTCTCCCTGCCTCGATCTGCTGTCTACGTCTGCGCTCGGCCCTTAGATCTCCGGGTGTCCCCTTCGGTTCTGGGGCACCGGGGCGTTGGTTCCGCGGAAATGGCTGGTCGACCCGAGATTTTGATCCTAGGTTAGGTTAGGAGATATAGGATTTCGCTGATCGAGACGTCTGGGGCTGATGTCACTGTTGTAATGGCATCCAGTATTGGATGCTGCGGCATACAATGCTACCGTGCTTGTTGGATCTGGAAAACTGTAACTTCAATTCTTACATCACTGAACTTTTTTCCCCCTGTTCTGCAGAAACCTGCATCAATGGCTAATGCGCAGGATTTCCTCAAGCCTCTAAACGATACTATTGCGAAAGCAACCGCTATGACGGAAGGAAGGAGGCCCGACTATTTCAATCACATGAAGAGTGTTGCTGACAGTCTCCATGCCCTGGCTTGGGTTGCATTCTTAGGGAAAGGCTGCGGTTAGTGAAATTGCTTCGTTGGCTTTGAGTCCGGTCGAGGTTATACATGTTTCGCGCCTGATTTGCTTTTATTATTCTTCCACCTTGCAAGGCATGAGTTTCCCAACAGCACATGTTGAAGAAAGCTGGCAGATGGCCGAGTTCTATAATAACAAGGTATGTCTTTTATTTTTCCATTTTCGACAGGCCTGGCCCGTAGTGGTGAAGTACTCCCCACGTGTGCCAAGAGGTCCTGGGTTCGACGCGGCCTCTCTGCATTGCCTCGTATAATCCTTCCCCAGACCCCACCTGGCGTGGGAGCTTCTAGCACTGGGTCTGCCCTTGCTCCACAATACCCGTGGCATTTATACCTACTGCCGTGGTTAAATTTATGAATAGCAAAAAAGCCTGATAAGAATGCTTCGGTGCTGTTTCTTTTTGGAAAGGTCCACTATAGATTAGTGAGATGCATCCGTAACACTTATGACTATCATCCTTTATTATTCCTGTAAAACAACCCATTTATCGTTTCTGGTTGTCACTACTAGATTATTCTTTCATTAAAATTTGTTTTTACCATGTAATAGGTGTATTTTATAAAACAAAAGCATTAGAAGACAACCTTGTTTTTCAAAGTTATATTCATCCTGAAGAAATTGAACCCTATAAGCATCTAAAACAGTACATGCTACCTTGTATTTTTGGTCGCCAAATCAGGATTTTGTTGGGGTGAATGAGAAAGAGTGAAATGAGAGAATGAACTTGTATCTTGCACAGGATAAAAGCTAAAGGACACACCAATTTTTTTAGACGCAGCACAAGATGCATTGGATTGCTGAGCTCGCAAACCCGGTAAAAGGGGAATGGGGAATGTGTTGTGTGCACGAGTGACTGAGGAAGAGTGCCGAGGAAGGGACAAGATCGACCTGTCAACATAATTCTGGAAGGGGACTGTCGGGATTATGAAGTTTTCGACAACTTATTTATTAGGTTCACATGACTAAATATGAATACTATTAAAAGGCCTATAGTAGCATAAAGCTAATATTTATGTCTTTTTCCGAAACCTTAGAAAAGATTACTTATTTGTCAATCCACACATGCTAATTCATAGTAATTGACCATTTTGGGTGAAACATTTACTTATGTTTCGCCTGAATTGTCTTGTGATTTTGATTAATTTTTGTAAGATGTCCTCTCGCAAAGAGTGATTTAGTTAGTGCATCACATTACAATGGTATTAGTGATCCAGCTGAAAATTTTCATTCTACTACGAAACCAGATGTGTATTTGTTGTTTTGGTTCATGATGCATATACACCGTTTTTCTCTTAGGTTCTTGTTGAGTACAAGAACAAAGACGCTGACCACGTTGAGTGGGCTAAAGCTTTGAAGGAGCTCTACATTCCTGGCTTGAGTGATTATATTAAGAAATATTATCCTCTTGGGCCTGTGTGGGGTCCTGCTGGATGTGCTCCACCAAAGGCTGCTGCTCCAACACCAAAAGCCCCAGCGGCTAAGGGTCCTCCTCCACCTGCTGCACCATCAGCTCCTCTTTTTAGCACAGACAAATCTCCAAAATCTTCGCAGCCTAAGCAAGGAATGGCAGCTGTGTTTCAAGAGATCGGTGGGGGCAAAGATGTGACTTCAGGTAGATGATAGCACCTGCTTTGTCTATGACCAGAGATTTGTTTCCTTCTAGAATAACATACATATGAAGCCCTATTATTATTTTTACAGGGCTGCGAAAGGTTACTGATGACATGAAGGCTAAAAACCGTGGTGATAGAAGTGGTGTTGTGACCAGTAGTGCTGCTGCCCCTGCTCCTGCGAAGACTTCTCGTGCAGGAACCTTTGGCTCCAAGACTGGAACCCCAAAACTGGAGCTTCAGATGGGTCGCAAGTGAGTGCTAAAAACGACATACTGTTATCTAGCATCTATTATCTAGTACGTCATTAAAGGTTGTCACTGGTACTTTGTGGGTTTGTTTGGTGGTCTGCATCAATGCCAGGCAGGCCCAACCATGTGGAATAGTTATAGAAACCTTGTGTTTGATTTGTTGGGTTAAAGGGCAGGCACAGAAATAGATGGACTTGCGCGTAGTTGAGAGGGAGCTATAAACAGGATATGGATTTGTAATCCTGTTTAACGAATTGTTTAGATGAATGCTCGTGTTGAGGTTTTTGGCACAAAAATAGATGAAAGAGTTTCAGAGAAAATGACTTCACATAAGAGAAAGGGATAGTTAGATTCGTATAAGGAAAAACACTCATCTCGTACTTACCGGAGATAATTAAATGCAATATCAAGAGAAATTATTGCAAAGAAAATTAAGGAAGCACATTGGATTAAGTTTGAATTGTGTATTTGATACAGTGTCGTACTGCATAATGTAATTCCATCTGATATCGAAGAAGCTAACCTTCTTCCCTAATCTGAATTTCTTATTGGTGTTGATAATTTACATATGCTGCTTGGTGGAGCTTGCACCATTTAATTAGTAGGATAATATTGTGGTTCTTTATAAATGAGCAGATATTTCTTTACACTGATCTATTTTACATTTCCTCTTTAAAATGGCAGATGGGTGGTCGAAAATCAAGTTGGTAGAAAGGACCTTGCTATTGATGAGTGTGATTCTAAACAGTCTATTTATGTGTTTGGATGCAAGGATTCCGTCCTTCAAGTAAATGGTACTCCCTCCGTCCACAATATAAGATGTTTTTGCAAGCTAAAACAGTTTGCTCCGTCCCACAATATAAGATATTTTTGCAAGCCAAAACAGTTTGCAAAAACGTCTTATATTATGGGACGGAGGGAATAATGTATACAAGTATATCTTTACTTCGGAAATATTATGTTCTTCTGGAAGCTTTGGTCAATAGCAAATGCTAAACTTTTTGCAGGTAAAGTAAACAATATCACCGTCGACAAATGCACCAAATTTGGAATTGTTTTCAAGGTTAGCAAAAAACCATTCTGGGGCGTCAGCTAACTGATATTGCATTTCTTTTTGGGAATTAATATTGCATATGCCAATGGTAATTTAGTTAATGTGTCATGCAGGATGTCGTAGCAGCTTTTGAGGTTGTCAACTGCAACGGCGTTGAGGTGCAATGTCAGGTACTCGATTTTTCTGTGAATTTGTGTCATCGGTCTAAAAGTGTGACTTTTGTTTGTATGCTGGTCAAATCTTTTGAACTTCGCATGCTTCTAGTGTCGTGAAGGACTGAAGTCATCACCTCTTTACCTGTAGGGCAACGCGCCGACAATATCAATCGACAACACAGCTGGGTGTCAGTTATACTTGAACAAAGAGTCACTGGCCGCTTCCATTACTTCGGCTAAATCCAGTGAAATGAATGTATTGGTTCCTAGCGACGAGACTGATGGCGACTGGGTAAGATGCACTCTTCTGTGTGAATTCCTCTTCTGTACTACGGAATAAGGCTGGGGGATCTACGCATAAGCTACACACCTAAACCTAACCTTGTGTGGTTCTTATGCTGCAGGTGGAGCATCCATTGCCGCAGCAGTACATCCATCTTTTCGAGGACGGGCAGTTCACCACATCCCCAGTTTCTCATTCCGGCGCATAAATAAATCCGATGATATCTTCCTTTTTTTGGTGTGGCTGTTTGTTTGTTCGATGCTGCCTTTGCCTTGTTTTTTCTAAGATGGTGGTATGCTGAGAGTTGTTGTAGCTCTTGTTCGGTTGTCGACTTCTTCTGAAGCCATAGGTTTTGCCTGCAGATTGTTGTTTCTGTTGCATTGCCCAGTGTGTAGGGCCTGGCCTGTAATGTTTTCCTTGCACTTGCTTGGTATTTTTGTTATTTGTACTCCAACAAAGTACTTCTGTATGCTTCGGCTGATCATTCTTTTTATGGTATGATGACTGTCAGTGTGTCCATACGCCAACAAATATATTTGTTCAAATATACAACCTCCCTTTCTAAATACGTACAAGTCTTTTTGGAGATTTCAATATGGACTACATACGAATGTATATAGACGTATTTTAGACTGTAGATTCACTCATTTTGCTCCGTATGTAGTCCATTTTGAAATCTCCAAAAATACTTATATTTAGGAACGGAGGGAGTATTTGTTCACATCGTATCTGAGTTGCACTATTGACAATGCAAAACCACATGACAGCAGAACAAAAGTTGTTTGCCTCAACACACATTCCAGAGATTGCAGACAGAAATGGAAGGTCAGACCAACAGAGACATGAACAAGAAACAAGCAAACACATGGAACGCCGGCACGGCGCGAGGGGATTCAGCAGCACTACGAGCATGACGAGGCGGCGCCGTCGCCGCTGACGCCGCGCTTGGCTGTGGCTGCACCGGAGTCACCTGCACCAGCGGAAGCGAGAGCTCACTGTAAGTTCACAAGAAACTTCAAACAAACATGACCAAGAGTGATGGATGAGTGACCCACCTGCGGTATCGCCGGCGGGGGGCTCGCCGGCCGCAGCGTCGGTGCCGGAGCCGGCGCCAGGCCCGCGGTGCCGTTCCTCATCAGCCCCGTCGGGTACGTCTCGGTGAGCGTGGTCTGGAACAGCCCGAAGGACTTCTCCGACGCCTTCCCGGGCTTGAGGTCCTCGTCGTACACGGCGAAGAGGTAGGTGTCGACGGACTTGCCGGGCATCCGCGGCGTGCCGACCATGGACCGGAGGTGGGAGACGAGGTTGGAGACGAAGGCGCGCGCGTTCTCCACGGAGGCGCCGGCCTCGTCGGCGCCGCCGCTGTGCGGCCACCCGGTCTCGGCCACCACCACCTCCACGTCCTTGTACCCCTTAGCGTCCAGCGCGGCGCGCACGGCGTCCACCTGCGCGTCGAACATGCTGGTGTAGGTGAGCCCGGACCCGGCGTCCGGCCGCCCGGCGTTGGGCTGGAAGAGGCAGAAGGCCAGCGTGTCCGGCCGCGGGTCGTCCTGGTACGCGAAGTAGGGGTACGGGTTCACCAGGAACGGCGAGCCGGTCTTGCTGAGGAAGGCCAGCAGCGGGTCCAGCGCCGCGGACAGCTCCGGCTTGAACGCGCCCGACGACGGCGGGTCCGACGACGCCAGCACGTCCATGGCGTTCACGGTGGACACCTTGATGCCGGAGCTGGCCGGCAGCGCGTCGTAGATGTTCTGCAGCGCCGGGACTAGCTGCGAGATGAGCGCGGCGTCGCCCGAGTAGAGCACCTCGTTGCCCACGGAGATGCCGTTGATGGCGGGCGACGAGGAGGACGGAAGGTGCGCCGCGACCCAGGCGGCGGCGGCCGACGGCGAGGACGCGAAGGAGGGGATGTCGGCGTTGGCGGCGCCGAGGAGCAGGGAGATGCTCGTGCCGGCGAAGGCGGACACCACGGCCGGGTCGGTCCTGTAGAGGCGCACCTTGCCGATGGTGGTGGACTTGAGGAGCCGCGCCGTCGACGCCGGCGGCGGCAGGTTGTCGGCGATGTCGCCGTAGTTGATGCCGATGAAGGACTGCGGCGCTGCGACACGCGTCTCAGCGTTAACGGCATACTAATACTAAAGTATAGTTGGCAAAATGTACTAATGTTACTGCACAGTAGATAAACTTGTGAAGAGCACAAGAAATCCTACAGAATTCAAACGGCTAGACTTGGAAAACAAACTGTGTCAAGTCGGTACATCTATAGGGCGGCCGTCACGGCGTCTGCTGGACGCACAGCGCTACAAAGTCACCCTCACAACGACACGACGAGCGAGTACGTACGATTTTATCACGAGTGCGCGTGCATGATTGGGTGGATGTGTTTTTTGTCTATATGTTTGCACGGTTGAGGACGCAGACACCGTTGTTTTCTACTCTACAGATGAATGTAGGTTCATTTCATTGTCACGCACATTCTTTCCCGGGCTAAAAACGGAACCATGTCGACACGAAGAGGACAGTTGAAGAACCAACACCGCTTTCGGCTGAAGAACCTACGTGAAAGAGACGTCAGTTACTAGTACTTAGTTACCCTGTGATTTGAATTCTACTCCAGGATTCTGTTTCAAAAAAGGAATCTATTTCAGGAAGAAGAAGAAGAAGAAGAAGAAGAAGAAGAAGAAGAAGAAGAAAAGGTACACTACCAATGATTTATTTATTTTATTTTTCTCCTTGGGGCTATGATGATGTTCCAGTGGCAGGGAGGAAGGAAGGAATCGAACATCTGGACATGTGCTCGACTGGCACAGAACTCGAAAGGGCACAATAATAACAATGATAAAAGAAAGCGAGAAGAAGCTTCCAAAGTCCACACACCTCAACGGCGAGAAGCCGAGAACAGAACAGAATTCAGATTAGCCGAAGAAGAAAGCAAAGAACCGGATGCAGGCGTAACCGACGGAGCCGAAGATCATACCAGCATACGGGACATGGACGAGCAGCAAGAACCCCAGGAGGAGGAGAGCAACAAGCAGATGCTGCGGCATGCTCGGCCCTGCCATCGCCGCTCCGGCCGTGTCGTCGATCGAGCTCTTCTTGTCCCTTGTGCCCGCTTCCTCGTACTGCTACCTTGTGGCCGCGCACTCACTTGGCTTCCGTCCCACCAGCTGAAGGCTGCTGGTTTAACTAGTGGTGGTGTGGGTGGCACTAGTGCTTGGCTCCGACCCCGGACCGGACGATGTGAGTTGAGCTGATGAGTTGCTTAGCGAGGAGGAGAAAGGAGGACGCGCTGCGCTCTTCAATAATAAGGCTGGAAAGAGAGAAAGAGGGAGGGAGGGAGAAAGAGGGAGCAAGCAAAGCGGAAAGCCCCTCTCCCCGGCCGGCCCGCTCCTCCCTCACTCTGCTGCAAAAGAGAAAGGAAAGCTTCCAGACGGGGAAGGAAGGAAGGAGCCGAGCCGCCTGATTTGAACTACCCAACCCGAGTGGGGTGAGGTGGCCCATGGAGCGGCGCAGGGATCCGACGGCCAGGGTTGCCCCGTGGGTGGGATCAGGGATCCGGCTCAGGATCAGGATCGAGGTGGGCGCGGTGCCCGTACGTGGTGAATTGGTGATGTATCTACCTGGATGCGGCCAACTCCTCATCCTGTTCCTCTGTGTTAGAGCAGGATGGGCAGATCCGGCCTCTCAAACGCTCATCCTGTACCGCGTTAGAGCATCTACAACCGCGACGGGCAAATTCGGCCTCTCAAACTCCCGCGAACACAGGCACTGATTGGGCGTGCATTGTATTTTGCTTTTTACATCCGTGTATCTCATATCCAGTATCCTATATCCATGCTACGCATGCAACGTGATGAAATACTGTACGTGATCAAACAACGGATAGAGAAAATGGACATTAAACGGACAATGAAATGCACAAACCCACTTTACATTATCCAAAAGATCACCGCGGTTCATCGCCGGACAAGTTCAACTACTAGAAACAATGCGATCTGTAGGAGGAGGATGGCTTGCGACACACGGTGGACGGTGGCGTACGCGGCCGACCTGATCCACAACACCGCCACGTTCCGCGACGGTGAAATCTTCCTGCGCGGCGACATCCAGCGGCTCGTCCTGCTCGAGTCTCGCGGATGTGCGGTAGACGCACGCTACGTGCATGAGGGGGAACGGATTGACGTGGGATGTTTCGTCTCCTTCCCATGTCATTTTGCCAAGATCTGCGACCGACTGCCGGTGATTGGTTCATCGCGCGGCGTCCCGGCGGGTGCTGACAAGGCGGCGGGGTACACGGACCGCGCGGACCGGAGGGGAGGGGCCGCGGTACACGAGAACAAGACGGAGGTGTTCGTGCACGGTCCTCCAAGGCCACCACCACGACCGGATGCGGGGCCAGGCGTGCTTGGGCGGGGCCCCGGCCGCCATGGCCCGGATCTTCGACACGTGGGAACGGCGGGCACCGACCGCCCGGATCCACCAGAAGCTAGGGTTTCGGCCCGAGCCCCAGGTACTAATACTCCGAACCCTGGTTCTCGGCCCCCGTTTTCAGATTTGGACGAGTGCCTACTCCATCTCTGGGAGGCGTCACAGAGGAGAGAATTTAGGGTTCCTCCTACCTTCTCTTGGTGGGAGGGCAAGATTCACGGCGACGCTAGATCCTTTGCTCAGATTGTTGCTTCCCCTCCTCCACCACCAAAAAAACAAGAAAATCCGTCTCAGGGGATCGGGAGTGAAGAGATGAGGGGGAATGGCTTCGGCGCTGGCAGGCACGGCCGCGGGGCTGGCCGGTTCAACCGCGGCGGCGGCCGTGGCCGGGACAACAATGTCTGGAAGCGCAAGGAGGACGTGGGGCAGTCCTCGACCACCAAGGCTTCTGGATCCGGTGACTCGGGCTTCGAGAGGTGGGATGCCGCTGCGGGAGCCGGCGGATCTGGGATGCCACGCCCTGATCGCTGGGCCTCCGACGTCGACGACGACGGCGGGGGCAGATCCAAGCAGCAGTGGCCTCGAGGGAAATCTCCTACGCCTGATGCAAGGAGAGATCCGCTTGCCCACGCTGGTAACCCTAATCCTGTTCCTGATGCTTGTCAGATCTGTAATGCTGTTGGTCACTACACTGCTAGATGCCCTCAGGCCCTTTGTGAGCGTTGCAAGAAGAAAGGCCACTTGTCTGTTATTTGCTCTGATTTAATTCCGTGGGAATGCATACCTGCTATGTGTGGTTTTCAATCAAAAGGGCAGGTTTTCTGTTACTTTCCTGATTACAGTGTGGAGAGACAGCCACAGAGAGAGAATACCATTGTGCTCATTACCATAGTAGAAGGGGTTATCTCTAAGCAAGATTTGCAAGATGATATGGGGGTGTATATTGGGCAGGGGTGGAGATGCTCTGCTCACCTTATAGCCCCTAATAAGTATGTTATGAGATTTCCTAACATGAGGGAGGTGGAGCGAGCTTTGTTTGTAGAATACATCAATCTCAAGAAAAACAAAACTGTGGTCAGGATTACGCCATGGTCAGATGACATGGACTGTGAGGGTATCCTTGAGATGGCCTAGGTCAGGATTAGCAAAATCCCTCTTAACAAAAGATGTGATAAGAATGTGGCCTTTGTTGGGGGTCTGGTTGGTGTGACCTTGGAGATTGACATGTCAACCCTTAAGCGCCCTTCTTCAGTTCGTGCTAAAATTGGGTGCCGTAGTGTAGATGATCTACCTACTTCTGCAGAAGGTTGCATGGGGGGGCGCTTCTATAAATTCCAATATGAGATAGAAGAGGTGCTGGTTAGAAATTCTGTGAGAGTTGAGGATACGGTGCCTGTTGAGAAGGGGCATGGAAATGCCGCGACCTCCACCCCAAAAAGAAAGAGACAGGAGGAAGCTGCTGAAACAGCCAAGAGTACTCAAGCTCCTGTCGAGCCTGGTACTTCTACCTTTAGGGGGAAGGCCACCGCCTCGCCCCTTGAGAAAGAGAAAACGCATGAGGATGAAGATGATGTGTCAGACTCTTATGAGAGTGATGACGACAAAACTCTGTTTATTGAAAACCGCCAATGAAAATCCTATGCAAGAAGCTTGTAACCCGACACCGAGAACAAAAAAGTAGTGCCAGGAGGAGATCCGATGGTGGCACAAGAATGCATACTGGTGCGGTGAATGCGATTCTTTATGTAAGAAAAATGCACATATGCAGATATTGTAACGTGTATCGCAGTGTCTCAAGTGACCGGAGAGGTGGACCCGAGTTGAAGGTATCGACGACTACCGGTACATCTACCATCCCCGATTGTGATGATGAGATCATCCCCACCCTCCTCCGATTCAAGAGGTTAACCTGAGGTTCAGTCTTACCGTGCTGGGGGCAGGGGATATGATGGCAAGGGCTATGGATGTGGCCAAAAAGAAAAATCTGGAAGGTAACTCCACAAACCCTAGAAAAAACTCATTTGCTGCTTTGGGGGATGATGAATTAATGTGTAGAGCTAACAAGATGGGGGTTATCATTCCAGATGACAATTTTACATGCATTAATATTCTGCATGAATTAGCTAAGGTTAGGGAGAATTTGTTGAACAAACAAACGGAGATTGATAGGGGAAATGAAAAAGAAGAAGATATGATAGTCACGAATGGGTTAGGGAAAAAAACTCCGCTTAGTTTGTCATAGCTGGAGCAAGAAGAATACTGTAGTGAAGATTTCTGCTCATCTAGACTTGGTAGTAGAAAGAAAAAACGCAGGTCCGCTGTCAAGCTTTCTAGGCCTGTGACTAGAAGCCAAAATAAAAAGACAGTAGACACTAACCCTATTGGTAACTCTGCCCTGGCTCCTGGCAGGGCTACCAGGTCGAAAAAGCAATCAAAACGTTCCAAATGAGAGGTCTCATTTGGAACTGCAGAGGGGTGGGTAAGAGAGGAATGGCCACCTGCCTCTCTGATTTAATAAGTGATCATTCCCTTGATTTTTTGGGTCTCCAGGAAACCATGAAGAAAAAATTTTCCTCTAAATGTATGAGGAAACTTGATCCTTTTAGCACCTTTGAGTGGGTCTGGATCCCCTCATGTGGTAAGTCAGGTGGTATTATTATCGGAGCTAGAAGAGACAGTTTGGACATTAAGTCTCACAAGAAAGGTAAATACATGATCCAGTTAGATCTTTGTGATAGGAAGAGGAAAACTGACTGGAGTCTCCTGGTAGTGTATGGCCCAACCCATGAAGATATGAAGGAGGATTTTTTGCTAGAATTGGAGGGTTTCTGTTCTAATATGGACCAACCCTATATTGTTGGAGGAGATTTCAACATTATGAGGAATAGTGGGGATAAGAATAAAAAGCTACATGGCCATAAATCTATGGACTTGTTCAACTCTGTCATTGATTCCCTTGGCCTGAGAGAGATATTCTGCAGTGGGGTAAATATACCTGGACTAACAATCAGACCCACCCCACTCTAGAGAAACTTGACAGGATTTTGATGTCCAGTGACTGGGAAGATTTGTTTCCTTTAGTTACTGTTAGGAAGTTGGTTAGAGAACTACCTGACCATAATCCCCTGCTTATCTCTTCTGGAGACATGGATAAAGAGCCACCCAAACCCAGGGAGTTCAGGTTTGATTTGGCTTGGCTTAAGAATGAGGATTTCCTGCCCCTGGTAGAGAAAATTTGGACCAAAGCTGTTAATGCTGAGGATCCTATTGATATTCTAAATATCAAGTTGAAAAGGTTCAAAACCTTTTTCAAAGGATGGGGATCACACAAGTATGGCCATGAAAGAAAAAGAAAAGAGGAACTCAGGGTGGAACTTTCCATGCTTGAGGAGCTCGAGGAAGAAGGTCCGCTGTCTCCTGAAATGTATAATAGGAAAGTAGATATTAACTTCGAATTGCATGAGATTCTGGTCAACGAAGAGATTTTCTGGCTACAACAATCCCATGAGCGATGGCTGCTCAAAGGGGACTTGAATACAGATTATTTTCATAAGATTGCAAATAGGCGCAAGAGGAAAAACACCATCCACTCTCTTAAAAGTGGTGATGTGGAGATAGAGGGCACCGATAACTTAATTTCACATGCTGCAGAATTCTATAAGAATCTGTTCGGCCCAGCCCCAGGCAACATTTTTCATATGGATCCTGAGTCGTGGGGGGAAGCGGAGAAATTAAATAAAGAGGATAATGAGGACTTGACTAGGGTTTTCTCGGAGGAGGAGGTAAAAGATGCTTTGTTTGCAATGGAGGCTAATAGAGCACCTGCTCCTGATAACATCCCTGCAGAATTTTACCAACACTGCTGGGGTATCGTCAAAAAGGATATCATGCGTATCTTCGATCACTTCCATGCCGGGACGCTTGATGTGCAGCGCCTGAACTATGGAGTGATTACCTTGCTGCCTAAAGTATCTAGCGCTGAACGCATTCGGCAGTTCCGACCCATTTGCCTTCTCAGATGTCCCTACAAACCGATAGCCAAAATTATGGACCGGAGAGTGGAAAGATACGCTGGAAAGCTGATCAGTTTGTCGCAAAATGCATTTGTCAAGGGTAGGAACATTATGGACGGGATCATGACTCTTCATGAGCTCCTTAACTACACTCATATCAAGAAGAGAGTGGGGGTTGTGCTTAAACTTGACTTCGAGAAAGCATATGACAAAGTGAACTGGGAGTTCCTGTTAGACTGTCACAGAATGAGGGGTTTCAATGAAACCTGGTGTGGATGGGTGAAGCAAATCCTGTACTATGGTACAGTTAGCATAAAGTTAAACAATGTAGAAGGGCCATATTTCCAAAGCGCAAAAGGAGTACGTCAAGGGGATCCTCACTCACCTTTTCTTTTTAACTTGGCTACGGATTGTCTTTCTAAGATGATCAACAAGGCCCAGCAGAATGGGCTCCTGACTGGGCTTGCATCTGATCTTGTACCAAACGGGGTAGCTGTCTTGCAGTACGCAGACGATACGATCATCTGCCTTGAGCATGATGTGGAAAAAGCCATGAACCTGAAAATCCTTTTGTATATTTTTGAGCTGATGTCCGGTCTTAAAGTGAACTTCCAAAAAAGTGAGGTCTTGACGATTGGGGGGATGCTGATATCGACAGCAAATATGCTGAGATATTCAACTGTGAGATTGGACACTTCCCAATCAAATACCTCGGTATGCCTGTGAGCTTTTCTGCACTAAAAGATTCGGTGTGGGAGTTCATTGTTGAGAAATATTTGAAGAGCTTTGGGACCTGGATAGGTAATGCTGCATCAATTGGAGGTAGACTTACATTACTCACCTCAGTGTTGTCTCAACTTTCTCTTTATCATATGTCTATGTGGCTTATGGGTAAAACCTTTGTAGAAAAGTTAGACAAACACCGTAGGAAATTCTTCTGGCAAGGTTGTAATAAGAAGAATAGATACTATGTGGTTAAGTGGAGGAGAGTATGTAGATCCAAAGACAAAGGAGGATTGGGGGTAAAAGACCTCAGAAAGCAGAATATCAGTCTCATGGTGAAGTGGTGGTGGAAGCTAGAAAATCAAACTGGGATTTGGCAAGATCTGGTGAGAGCGAGATATCTATCTAACAAGTCGGTGTCGACTGTGACACCTAGACAATCAGATTCCCCATGTTGGAAAGCTCTTCTGAAGATCAGAGAGTTGTACATGGTGGGGAGGAGAATCAAACTGGGTCGTGGTGACTTTACCAGGGTGTGGAAAGATTCTATAAATGGGCTTCCGCCACTGAATTTAAAGTTCCCTCTGCTGTTTGAGATCTGTACAGATGTCACGCCCAATATGCGACCCTATCCAAAAGGAACTCGAAGGTCCCACCAAGGATAGACCCGCATATTGAAACGCTTTTGCAAGGTGGATATCATTACATCAACATTACATAATAGATGGGGATACATACATAAGGCACAAATGCCACAAGAATACAACAACATCGATATAAGATCAACATCCGACTACGGATGAAACATAAATGAAGCTCAAACGACATCCACCACCGCTAGCCCAGCTGCCGACCGAACCTATCCCCGATCGAAGAAGAAGCGGAAGAAGAACTCCAACACAAGCAAACATCGCTCTCGCGTCATGATCATCGCATAAACCTGTACCGCAATGGTGGTGTAGTAATCAGTGAGCCACGAGGACTCAAAGCAATCTCATTACCATGGGTATCAAGACTAGCAAAGCTTAATGGGAAAGGAAGGGTAAAGTGGTGAGGTTGCAGCAGCGGCTAAGCATATATGGTGGCTAACATACGCAAATGAGAGCGAGAAGAGAAATAAAGGAACGGTCGTCAACTAGTAATGATCAAGAAGTGATCCTGAACTCCTACTTACGCCGACATAACCAGAAACCGTGTTCTCCTCTCGATCAACCCCAAAAGAGACACTCACGTTACGCATTACGGTTGGTGTATTTTAGAAGAGTTTGCTTCAAGTTTACTACAACCGGATATCAACAAATTCCCATCGCCACATAACCGCGGCACGGCTCTCGAAAGTTTATACCTGCAGGGTGTCCCAACTTAGCCCATGATAAGCTCGCGATCAACGAAGGATATTCCTTCTCCCGGAAGACCCGATCAGTCTCGGAATCCCAGCTACAAGACATTTCGACAAAGAATAAAACAAGACCAGCAAAGCCACCGAATGTGCCGACAAATCCCGATAGGAGCTGCACATATCTCGTTCTCGGGGCACACCGGATTGTCCAAACTTCCGATAGGCGAACCCAGAGTTGCCCCTGGTGGCCACCGGCGGCTGACGGTTTGGACCAGCACTCACGACGAGCACCGCGGGGGGTAAAATAAGATGACCCTTGGGCTCCGGAAACCCAAGGGAAAAAGGGCTAGGTGAGGCAAATGGTAAAACCAATGTTGGGCCTTCTTGGAGGAGTCTTATTCAAAGCGAACTGTCAAGGGGTCCCATAAATCACCCGACCGCGTTAGGGACGCAAAATCCGGGAACATAATACCGATATGACGGAAACTAGGGCGGCAAGAGTGGAACAAAACACCAGGCATAAGGCCGAGCCTTCCACCCTTTACCAAGTATATAGATGCATTAATTAAATAAGATATATTGTGATATCCCAACAAGTAAACATGTTCCAACAAGGAACAACATCTTCATGTTTCAACAAGGAACAAACTTCATCTTCACCTGCAACTAACAACGCTATAAGAGGGGCTGAGCAAAGCGATAACATAGCCAAACAACGGTTTGCTAGGAAGGGTGACAAAGGTTAGAGGTTCATGGCAATTTGGGAGGCTTGAGCAGCAAGTGAATAGGTAGCGCAGCATAGCGATAGAACGAAGCAACTAGCATAGCAATGATAGTAGTGAGATCCAGGGTAGCGGTCATCTTGCCTGAAATCCCGCAAGGAAGAAGAATGAGTCCATGAAGAAGATGAAGCCACGAAGACGAACCAAGCGTAGACGAACGAATCCTCACGATCGCAACGAAACGGGAACTAACAAGAAGAAGCACACAACATAGTAAACACCACACATGAACAACACATGATGCTCAACCAAGTATGATGCATGAAGCTACTCATGGCAAAAGATGATGCATACAAGACCAACACAACAAGACAAGTTTAAATGAGGCCGGGAACAACATATAACAATTCCGGTAAGTCCTCATATGCAAATTTCGAAATTAGTCCAGATCTGAATAAACCTTATGTTCAAGTTGTTAAACAGCAAGTTAAAATGCACCACGATGATCTACACGAAATTCTAGTCAAGTTACATATAAAGTTCATTAGATTCGGAGCTACGGCCTAGAAGATATGAGCAAAACAAGTTAAACATGGCATTGATGCAAAATGCATACAAACATCAAGCAAACACCTCAAAACAAGGATGCAACATGATAATAGGAAGCTACATGCAAAATCAAGCAAGTTTCATATAAAGCACACTCAAAACGGAGCAACGGCTCAACACATACACCCTATACAAGTCATGACAATAATCTGTCCAAAACAGCAACTAGGCATATTGCAAGCACCTAAACAACAAGCTACAGCATCTCAACATGATAACAAAAGGCATGGGCATGATGTACAGGTAAAGCATGACAAAACATGAACACTGAGCTATCTCCAGAAATCACTAGAACATGCTCAAACACACATGGCAAGATTGCAAATAATAACAGTTTCAAACTTTAGCAGAAATAACATCAGGTTGCAATGTTTACAGCTATCAAACAACAGGTTACAGGAACTTATCATGGCAAACAAAGGCATGGCATGAATCTACTAAATGCATAGACCAAAAGTCCCTTACTGACCATGAGCCAAAAAGGATCAGAAAATATGATGGCACCCATGTAAACATAGCAAGTTATATTACAGATTCATACATGGCAGGAACAACAATAAGTAGGCATGTTGGTGAGATTGAACCACTCACCACAGAGCAATAAATGGCATGGCAAGGCAACTCACAGTAAGAAGACATGGCATAGAAGCTATACATGGCAAGAACAACATCATAGCATACATGGATCAACTACAACAACCTTGGCAAAATTGAATAACATGTAAACAACCTGCCAGGAAACATTTTATAGCAAAAGTAGAGCTCGACTGACTCAAGCTATGGCACTCCATAATTGCAAACAAGGGCATGGATGGATAGAGAATAACCATATGTTCAAAACATCCTTACTGAAGTATCTCAAAATAAGCATTGATCTCTCTGTAGCATCAAGTTTACATGGCATAAAAATATCAGCAGAACATGGCTGAAATCAGCAACATCATGAAGCCTAGTTTGCATGCTTGTGCTAGTCACCACAGAGATCACAAAAATACATGACATACACCCCTGTAGAGACGGCATGGCATATTACAAAACACATGTAGGACTCAAGTTCATAGGGTGCACACATCAATCATGGCAAAAATGACAAAAGTGCATGTTCTGTTAAGAAACAGAAACTAACATCACATAGCCCTCTTCTAACAGCATTTCGGGCATCAAGATGAGCTCAAATGAAAATAATGCAATGAGGTGAAATGATGTACTCGTCGAGACGAACAATTTGACATATTACACGCACGAAACGGAGCTACGGATGCAGAGTTATGGCATGATGAAAATGCATGAAAATTACTGAAAACTCGGGGACTTAGCAGTTTTTTACCCTCTCGAAAAGTCAACGGGACGGAGTGGTTCGGGACGGAGAGATCCAGGGCAGGGACGGGGCGTTTGGTTCGGCGTGGTGGTGGATCTGGTCCCGGTTGGCACGGGCTTCGAGGTCCGCCGGAGAGCTCGCCGGAGTTGGCCGAGGAGAGGTCCGGCGAGGCGGGTCGGGCGCCCGGTGGATCTCACGGATCCGGCCGGGCGAGGTGTGGCGGCGACGGGAGGCGGGCGGGGGAACTCCGCTCGGGCCGGCGAGTCACATGGGCCGCGCTGGGTGGCGGCGGCGAGGTGGTGGCGAAGCTCGGCCGGAAAGGCGCGGAGCGGGCGGCGTGGCGAGGTCGGGCGGCGGCGATGCTCGTGGAGCACGCGTGAGGGCGGCGGAGGCGGCGAGCAGCAAGGCGGCGGAGTTCGGCGACGGCGAGGCGCAAGGCGGCGGAGGCGCTCCGGTGGGCGGGCACGGGCGAAGCCCGGGGCGGCGAGGAGGGCAGGCCCATGGCTCGGCGGCGGCGCAGCCTTGCCGAAGGGTCCGATCCGGGGCGGGGCATGGGTGGGAGGAGAGAGAGGCGGGGGCCACGTGGCAGCTCCCCATTGGCTGCGGGCGGCGGCGGAGGACGTCCGTGGCGCCGGACATGTCCGGAGGCGGCGAGGGAGATTTTAGGGTTTCGGGGATTGACTGCGATTTTTGGAGGGGGTGTTTATATAGGTAGAGGGAGGTAGGAGAGTCCAAATGAGGTGCGGTTTTGCCACGCGATCGTGATCGAACGACCGAGAGCATGGAGGGAGTTTGTTGGGTTTTGGGCCACTTTGGAGGGTGTTGGGCTGCAACTCAAAGAGGGCTTTGCGGTTACCCTGTTAACTGTTGAGTACCAAACGACCTCCAAATGGCACGAAACTTGACAAAGCGGTCACCGGTGCTATACCAAGGCGCTTGACAAACCTCGGTCCATTCCGAGAACGTTTAATACCCGCACATGAAAAGAGGTAAAAGGGGGCGACGGGGGACATAGGAGTGCCGGATTGCAAAACGGACAACGGGGAAAATGCTCGGAATCATGAGACGAACACGTATGCAAAATGAAATGCACATGATGACATGATATAAATGCATATGATGACATGGCAAAGTGCAACACGCAAGCAAATGACATGGCAAAGACGGCGAATAACTGGCGGACACCTGGCGCATCGAATCCGGGGCGTTACAACAGATCAAGACTGTGTGGTGGAAAAAGTTGGTAGAGTAAATGTTTCGACCTTCTTTCGTCGACGCCTATGCCCTAACCTGAGTAGTCAATGGGATGACATGCGCAGTCATGTTATGGGGCTAAAAACCACAGCTGAGAAGGATGTGGTATATTGGGGTTTGAGTAAGAATGCCTGTTACTCTGCTAAGTCGATGTACAAGTGGCTGGAAAAGCCTCTACATGGGTGCAATTACAGGTGGATCTGGGAGGCGAAATTACCTCTCAAGATCCAGATATTCCTATGGCAAATGGTGCAAGATGCAGCCCCTACGAGGGCTGTGATGCGGAGAAAAAAGTGGCCCAGAAATCCAGTGTGCTCCTTCTGTAATAATGTGGAAATAGTATCTCATATGTTCTTTTCTTGCCCTGTGGAAAGAGTGGCCTGGAGGGCTATTGGAGTAGTCCTGGGGACTGAACTCTGCCCAAACAATGCCTGGCAATTTTACGTATGGTGCAATATGTTCCTGCCTAACGGTGCCAGATTTTATACTGTCGGGTTGGCTGCTGTAACCTGGGCTATTTGGTTGGCTCGGAACAAAGCTACTTTTGAGAAAAATTTGATCAAATCTCCTTTTGAGATTGTGTTTTCGGCGTGTTCTTTTCTTCTGTACTGGGCAGGTCTGCAGCCGGAGGAAGAAGTGACGACCCACAAGTATAGGGGATCTATCATAGTCCTTTCGATAAGTAAGAGTGTCGAACCCAACGAGGAGCAGAAGGAAATGATAAGCGGTTTTCAGCAAGGTATTCTCTGCAAGTACTGAAATAAGTGGTAACAGATAGTTCTATGATAAGGTAAAATGTAACGAGCAACAAGTAACAAAAGTAAATAAGGTGCAACAAGGTGGCCCAATCCTTTTTGTAGCAAAGGACAAGCCGGAACAAACTCTTATAATAGGAAAAGCGCTCCCGAGGACACATGGGAATATCATCAAGCTAGTTTTCATCACGCTCATATGATTCACGCTCGTACTTTGATAATTTGATATGTGGGTGGATCGGTGCTTGGGTGCTGTTCTTACTTGAACAAGCATCCCACTTATGATTAACCTCTATTGCAAGCATCCGTAACTACAACAAAAGTATTAAGGTAAACCTAACCATAGCATGAAACATATGGATCCAAATCAGCCCCTTACGAAGTAACGATAAACTAGGGTTTAAGCTTCGTCACTCTAGCAACCCATCATCTACTTATTACTTCCCAATGCCTTCCTCTAGGCCCAATAACGGTGAAGTGTTATGTAGTCGACGTTCACATAACACCACTAGAGGTTAGACAACATACATCTCATCAAAATATCGAATCTAATACCAAATTCACATGACTACTAATAGCAAGACTTCTCCGTGTCCTCGTGAACAAACGTAACTACTCACAAAGCATATTCATGTTCATAATCGAGGGGTAATAATATGCATAAAGGATCTGAACATATGATCTTCCACCAAGTAAACCAACTAGCATCAACTACAAGGAGTAATCAACACTACTAGCAACCTACTAGCACCAATCCCGGACTTGGAGACAAGAATTGGATACAAGAGATGAACTAGGGTTTGGAGATGAGATGGTGCTGGTGAAGATGTTGATGGAGATTGTCCTCTACCGATGAGAGGAGCGTTGGTGATGATGATGACGATGATTTCCCCCTCCCAGAGGGAAGTGTCCCCGGCAGAACAGCTCTGCCAGAGCCCTAGATTGTTTCCGCCAAGGTTCCGCCTCGTGGCGGCCGAGTCTCGTCCCGAAAGGTTGCTTATGATTTTTTTTTTCTCATCGAAAGACTTCATATAGGAGAAGATGGACGTCGGAGAGCCACCGGGGGGGCCACGAGGTAGGGGGGCGCGCCCGGGGGGAGGGCGCGCCCCCACCCTCGTGAGCAGGGTGTGGGCCCCTTGGCCTTCATCTTTGGCGATGATTTTTCTTTATTTATTTTAAGGTATTCCGTGGAGTTTCAGGACTTTTGGAGTTGCGCAGAATAGGCCTTCAATATTTGCTCATTTTCCATTTCAAGATTCCACCGCGGGCATTCTCCCTCTTCATGTAAACCTTGTAAAATAGGAAAGAATAGCCATAAGTATTGTGACATAACGTGAAATAACAGCACATAATGCGATAAATATCGATATAAAAGCATGATGCAAAATGGACGTATCAAGAAGAGATGAGGCTGAGGCAGGGGACCGAGATGATCAGGTCGAGCACGACCAAGCTGATGAAGATGTGCGAGAAGGCCATGCAGACGACAGAAGATGCGGGAGAGGTGCTCCCCTGGTGACTGTGGTCAAGGCTAAAGCGTTGCTTTTGGCGACTCCTTGATGGATGGACGTACCGTGCCTCGGTCAAGCCTTCACCAGGTTGTGCCGTCAGGGTGTGATTGTGTGTGGAGAACTTTGTTTTGTGGGTCTCACCCCAGTGTTCCTCTACCTGATTATCTGGCTTGTAATAGGATAGACTTGAACTTAGTAGGTGCTGTCAGGTTTTCGCCCCATGGTGCTCGTTTCGATGGCGGGCGAGCACAGTGGGTTTCCTGGCAGTGCGTTGAACTCGCTACCTTCTTTCCCTCTTCCTGGTTGTATTCGGATACTACTGTATTTCCGTTGCTTGCTAATGGAAAGGGGTATGCCCGGTTAAAAAAAACTACTAGAAACGACAACTAAACATACGAGGGAGCTTCTTCACCACTTCATCGGCGGACCTTTCCCCTTTCGGTCGTCGGCGTAGCTGTAGGCGTCCGCGGCTGGCGGAGGACCTTGGTCGCCGGAGGAGGTGGAGCTGCCGTTGGAGGAGGAGGAGGAGGAGGACAAGATTACCAGCCCCTTCATCCGGCGGATGGCCTTGTCCTGCTACCGCTTCACCTTGGCGACCCAAGTCGCCTCCGCCGCTGCCTCCTTCGCTTCCCTCTCTGACTGCTCTATGGCTAGCCGGAGGGCCGTTTGCGTTCTTCTGCCGGAGGCGGCGAGCGTCCGTCTCCGCCGTCGTGAGCAACAGATCGTAGACCTCGACGAGTTGCCGCTCCTCCTCGTTGGGCTCCGCCGGCATCCCGCTCCGACGGCGCAGGGCCCGCTCCGCCGCTTCCCTCTCCCTTGCTCGCTGCCTCTCGCAGTGGGCAGTGCGCGCCTCCGATTCCTGAGTGCGCGTGCGAGCCGGCGGCGTAGGGATTAGCACGCATCGCTGCCCGCGCGGAGGAGCGGCCGGCGGAGAAGGGGACGACGCGGGGGAGGTGCGGACTCGGTGTCCTGCTGGAGCTTAGCGCGGGCCGGGAGGGTCCAGCTCCGGCGTCTGCGCTGCGCCAGCGCGGGAACTGTGACGACACTGCAGATCCGGAGCTGCCCCAGGTGTCCATCTTGGACCGCTCCACAGCTCCTCGTCGACGTCGAGGTCAAAGTCGGAGTCGCTACTGAAGTTGGAAATTGCGCCGGGGTGAATCGGAATCGGAGAGGGAAGAGGAGAGAGCGGAAGGAGTCAGTCAGCTAGGGTTCCAAGCAAGGAGTCAGATGAGGTTTTTTGTGGGGCAGCCGTGGGGTCGGTGGTGGGTCGGGCCTGTTAGCTCCGACTGGCGGACGCACCCGGGCCGCCCCATATCCTTCCCCATATTTGTGCTAGATATATGAAGGGTCCCGGATAGATGGTGTTTCCGTGTATTCTCTCCCTGATCCCCGCCGATCGTACCTGCCGCCGGGCGGCCGGCGTGTAGTCAGTGGCGTGACGCACGGGCGTGCATACCGGACGCACGCCAATGGACAATGGGTGATACAGGTCGGAACGCCAAAGTGCGTGATGAATGTGCTACGAAATTGACATATTAGCTGTTTATTTTGGCACGAGGGAGGTTCGTGCGCCACGCCCAGGTGCATCCCGTCGACGAGTTCCAACGGCCGACATGCACATGGCATTCTTCGCCGGTGACACGGATTTGTCCACATAGGCAGATTGTTAGATCGGGACCTATATATATAATAATAATAATGGTGATCTGCACACGTATGCGATCACCACGCGGCAGGCCGACACCTGGTCTCAGTTATGATGAAGGCGCCAATACGAGGCGTGAAGAGGGTTTGATTGATTGATTGATTTGTGAGGTTTTTGTTTAGATAAAAGTTGTGATCAGTGAGGAGGTGATGCAAGATGCAACTCCTAACGATTTGGTTTCTCCGGCTTCCTTCCCACGAGTCACCCCGGGGCGCCTTTTTGTCGTCATCACGCACAATCTCAGCATTATTGTGAAGTTCAGAGTTAACTGTGGACTCGAGCAGAGATGGAAATTTCAGACAGAAAAGTAGCTAAATTTGACGGGAGAGTTCTAGGGTTCTAGCCAGTCTTGCATACGAGGCCAGCCGGAACACGATGGATACAGTTTTTTACAGTACAAGCAATGGTGGCTTATAGCCTAAATCCTTGGCTCTGTTTTTTTTTTTTTTGAAACAATTTACCATTTTCATTCATTAAGAAAAAAAGGTTTAAACATATGCCCGCAAAGAGGGAGAAAAAAAGACTGCTCTCTCGGCATTACATTAATCAAGTGTTTCGTGTCCATTAACGCCCAACGATGGGCTTCCTCCTTGATCTTCCTAACAACCACCACCGTTGTGGGGGTGGGGGTGTTGCGGAAAACTCTTAAGTCACGTTCCTTCCAAATCTCCCGTGATACTAGCATCATCAACAAAGTGAGAGCCGGTCTTGGCATTTGCTCAAACCATTTTAGAGAAATCAAGGAGACCAAGCCCAGTAGACCATTGTAGCAAAACTTGGCAAGGTTATCATCCCCAACAGTCACACTATTGGCAGCAGCACACAGATCACGGGCCTCGGAAGAGCATGAAGTTGCTAGGCTAAGCAGTCCTTGGTGGGTCGGCCCATTAGTACCAACGCCAGCGGAGGTGGAGCGTCGAAGCGAACTTCTCAAGGTTAAGAATACCTAGGCGCCGTGGTGCTTGGCCTTGCACATCATCTCCCAAAGTCTAGGTGCTTTCCTTCTAGTATTCAAGGCTCTTTATTTTGGCGGTGTATATGATACCTGGCCCTGAAGGGAGATGTAAGAAAATTTACCAATTTGACCCTTAGTCCTAGACTCCCAGCGTTATATTTGGTTATTTACTAAAATCTCCTTTTGGGGGAGAATGGTGGATTGTTAGTGTCGATGATTTGGAAGATACAATTGGTGGACATGTATGGTTCACCTGCGTTTGCCTGGCTGGACCTTGTCGCAACCCGCCCAAAAATACGCATGTTGAATTCCGTCAGTTTTATTTTTCACTTCAACCGGCAAGTCAGACGGCGTGAGATGATAGATGGCAATCGCCGTGAGCATAGACTTGACAAGGACAATGCGATCCAGATTGGCCACATGCTTGCCTTGCCAAGGTGCGACCTTGTCCGCAATCTTGTCTTCGGGGAACTAGAAATGGACTACTTTTAGTCTAGTGACCAAAAGAGGCATCCCAAAATATATCATCGGAAATGTGGTCCTAGTTGCGGGGAATGAGTGAACGACATTATCGAGGTCAACATTGTCACATCCAATAGGAGCCACAAGACTCTTGGCACAATTGGTTACAAGATTCAGTGACCCACCAAAGGAGTTTAACGTGGAGCTCAAGCACCAAAGGAGTTTAACGTGGAGCTCAAGAACAGTATGTCTTATTTTACCAATGCCACGAAGATAGCCGCATCATCGGCATAGATCGAAGCATGGATAGTCGTCGAACAACCATGGATTGGATGGAGGAGGCTCTGTGTAGTAGCTTTTGGTGGCGATATGATGTAGATGGTCAGTGAAAACACAAAGAGCAACCGGAAGAGTGGGTCCCCTTGCCGGAGACCACAACCATGCTTGAATGGATCTGTAGCTCCCATTGACGAGCACTCTCGAAGAGGCCAAAGGAAGGAGAGGACAAACCCCCTCTTTGAATCTACTTGGGAAGCCATGATGCATCGACAAATCCAACAAATAGTCCTATCTCGTTGAATTGAAGGATTTGCGAATGGTGGATTGTTAGTGTAGATGATTTAGAAGATATAATTGGTGGACATGTATGGTTCACCTGCATTTGCCTCGCTGGACCTTGTCATAACCCACCCAAAGATATGCCTGCCAAACTCCATCAGTTTCATTCTTCACTTCAACCGGCAAGTCAGACGGCGTGAGATAATAGATGGAGATCGTGGTGAGCACGGACTTGACAAGAACAATGCGCCCCGGATTGGCCACATGTTTACCTTGCCAAGGTGCGAGCTTGTTCGCCCTGTCTTCGAGGAACTAGAAATGGACTAGTTTTAGTCTAGTGACCAAAAGAGGCATCCTGAAATATCTCATCGGAAATGTAGTACTAGTTGCGGGGAAGGAGTGAAGGACATCATCGAGGTTACAAGATCAGTGACCCACCAAAGGAGTTTAACGTGGAGCTCAAGAATAGTATGTCTTATTCTACCGGGGCCACGAAGATAGCCGCATCATCGACATAGAGCGAAGCATGTATAGTCGTTGAATGACCGTGGAAGGGATGGAGGAGGCCTTGTGCAATAGCTTCGGTGAGGATATGATGTAGAGGGTCAATGACAAGCACAAAGAACAATGTGAAGAGTGGGCCCCCTTGTCGGAGACCACAACCATGCTTGAGTGGGTCTGTAGCAGTCCCATTGAGGAGTACTCTCAAAGAGGCCAAAGGAAGGAGAGGACAAACCCACTCTCTGAATCTACTTGGGAAGCCATGATGCGTCGACAAATCTAAATAATCCCTTCCCGTCGAATCGAAGGCTTTGCGAATGTCAGGCTATAGCCGTTGCAGAAGGGAAAAGGTAAGTACGGGCATAAAGTAAATAGTGATCGTTGACGGATTTCAAACAGCTGCCATCAAAGGAGTAAGGATCATGCAATTTGGAATCAACAAGGAATACATCATCGCCTTGGCGCAAAGCGGTACGATGCACAGTTGGGTGGAAGATGCACAGTTGGGTGCTAGAGGGGCCCTCTTCCGTATCTCCCCAATCCTTTACTTACTTTTTTTTTGAAAGCGTCCTTTACTTACTACTCCCTCTGTAAACTAATATAAGAGCGTTTAGATCACTAAAAAGGTAATCTAAACACTCTTATATTAGTTTACGGAGGGCCTAACATTCTTTAAGTAGGGCACAACATTTCTTAACAGTCAAATGTTCGCCTACACTTTGCTTTTTTTCTGCCACGGTCCACCAGAGAAAAAGGGAAATGATAAATTCCGAACGAAACGTTTCTCATGACAACTTTAGTTCCGGCGAGGTTGGCAAACATGGCAATTTTCTAACAAAAGAACGAACTGAGACAAAGTAATCATATTTTAACAACTAAAATTGCCACCTCGTATCATCTAAAGTTGCGATAAAAAAACGTTCGGGGTGACATGCTTAAAATCCGAGCGTTCAGGATTTATCGGGATCCAAGAAAAATAAGAAGAAACACCAGAAATTAAGACAGCAATGCATACTGGAGTAACAGTCTCATTTCCAGACTAATTCAGCACAGACTACTGCAGCACAACACTGGAGTTTTATTATTTTTTGGCAAATGTCTGATTGATTGATCGGTGAGGTTTTTATTTGGATAAAGATGTGATCAGTGAGGTGATGCAAGATTGCTAGTGCCGATTTGGTTTCTCCAGCTTATCGCCACGAGTCACACCAGAGCGCTTTTCTTTCATCATCGCGGACAATCTCTGCAATTATTGTGTGCCCGGCGGTGCCACACACACGGCCGCGAAACAAGAAAACAAGGTTTCCCCATTTCTTTTCTAAAGGGAGCTGATTAATTAGGGGAAAAAGTCTAAAACAAACCCTGAACTCGTGGAGAAAAGCTAAATGGAACCCTGAACTCCTAATCCCTGAAATGAGCACACTCAACTCACTAATCCCGGTCTAAATTAAACCCTGAGACCGTTTTAGAGCTAATTTGGCGTGGCAGGGATTTCACCAGGATTCTGACTTGTGGGCCACGGATAGGTGGATAAAGAGAGGGGAATCTGAGCTGCTGTTAGGTTCACGGCGAGGACAGAGGCGAGGGGGCGGCGATCTGAGCGGGGCGCAGTGCGGCGGCGCCGGGGGGCAGGGTGCGATGTCGGGGTTCTCAGGGGCATCTTTCGCTCCCGGATTCCGTCGAGCTAGCGGAAGGAGGGAGGCTGAGACAAGGTCGCCGATTCCATATCATGAGGCGCCATGGATTACGAGAGCCAAGCTCGCCATTGCAATCCGCCAAGGAAGACGCCGAGGTGGATATCATGGAGCGGCAGAACCCCGGCAGGAGGTACTACGCTTGCGTCCATGCGCTGGTGAGCTCCATTTCCCCCTCCATTTTCCATCTGCAAGTCCTTTCTTACGCCAACGCTAGTAAATCGATACATTCCTTTGTGTTCATTTTGATAGAATGGTGGTTGTGGGTTTATTGAGTGGCATGATGATCCATTGCCCAAGTTTTTTCTGATTTGATTGGAGATTTAAGAGATGAAGTTTGGAGCGAAGGGTGCTAGGACTGAAGATGCAGTTGAAGAGCAAACAATGACAGAAAGTGTGATTCGGCTCTGCAGAACAGTTGAAAGAAAAAAGTGCCGAGGCGGATCGGTGAAGACCAAAAATAAGACAATTCTGGTTGTGTTTGTTGTCTTTGTGCTAGGTTTAGTGCTAGGGAAATTTCTAGTGCCTTGAATATGTGGTCGTGGGTCTTTGTATGGAGAAGGAGAATGGTTGGTTAGTGTCGGTTGTTTTGGAACTATGTTGATCTATGTTGTTGGTTGATTTCCAATCCAATGTGGTTGGAACTATGTATGATATATTGATCTATGTTGATCCTAGTTATGAAGTATGTGGCATTATCATGCAGTTTGTGCATTTGCCTTGTTGGTTGATTTCCTATCTTGAATAATGAGCATAGTTTTGTTGACAAATGACCAAATTTATGACATGATATGTTGGCAGGAGCATCTTTGCAACAACACAAAACTGGATATGTTGACAAATGACCAAATATTGCATATGCTGCAGGAGTAATGTGTTGACAGGAGCATGATCTGTTGACAAATGACCAAATATTTCAGGCATTTTCATTTCAGACATAATCATCCAGTTTGCAACAACACCAAAAGGATTCAAATGTTTGCAACAGGAAATGATCTATGATCATGACAAGCACATAGTTCAGTGCATACTAACAGGAAATGATCCATGATCACCAAAAGCTAGTTTTCATTACATTATCACTAGCATAGAAGACATGCTCTACTCATTGCCACTAGCATTGAAGTACTTATAGCTTGGCAGTGAAGATGCTGCAGCTCTCTTCTTCTTTTTGCTGCCAGCAGATGTTCCACTTGTGCGATTGAAGTTGTTTTCTGGGAGGTTTAAACTTTGAAGCAGTTCCAGCAGTTCCAAGAGTTCCACAAGTTGGGGCTGATCTTGTCTGCTGGTTGAGAAGTAGGTGCACTTCCAACTTCACGTAGTACCAGCCTGCAAAGACATTAATGTATTAATTGACAGCTACTAAACTCATCTAAAATTATTTGAAGGCAAGGTAAATTACTAATAAGCAACCATATTAATTCACAGGTAATAAACTCATCTAAAATTACCTCAGTGCTTTTTCTTTTCTTGGCTGCCTTCACAAGATGTGCATTTTTTTTCTTGCCCTTCTCTGGATTCTTCTTGCAACCAGATTTGTTGTGGCCTGCAGTGCCACACATTGAACAAACAATAACAGTGCCATGTTTGCTCATTTTTTTGCCTACTGGTTTCTCATGGTCTTCCCTCCTCCTAGCATTCTTCTTGGGCCTGCCTGGCATTCTAACTTTAACATAATCAGGAGCTTCTGGCCTAGGTTTTTCAGAAATAGGCCACATCTCCTCACCTTCCACAGGTTCCAAGCAATGCTCATAGATGCTCATGAATGTATCAATGCTATAGCAAGGATCAATGTAATCTTCCACTTGTTTCCCACACTTGTATATTGCAGTGATGGCATGAGAACAAGGAAGAGCTGAAAGTTGGAAATAACCACAAGAACAAGTTCTTTTTTCAAGACTTACAGTGTATTGCCTTCTTCTTCCAGTTACCAGTCTCACTTCAAACCCATCTTTGCCATTCCAAAGGACCTCCATGAACTGTGTTCTTGCTATCTTTGGCTTTCAACTTTACGAATATGCTAGGGCATATTTTTCCATGAAATTTCACACCTTTGGCCCTCTGTTCTTGAATTCTAGCAAACATTTTCTTCCTTATTTTCTCTAGCATGGAAATTATTGGATAAAACCTTGCATCCACAATTGCATGATTGAATGATTCACACAAGTTGTTATCCATCGACTCACATTTGGAACCAAGCGCAAAATATGCCCTTGCCCAAAGGTAATCGGTTCTGTTCTCATCATATCTTTTGCACCCTCTGGTGTTTCTTGTGCAAGCTTGGCTTTATAATAATTGAAATCTTGGATGTTTGCTGCTTTGGCAACAGCCTGAATTTCTTTCGCCACTCATGTGCCCTGTGTTTCTTCCTCCAGTTGGCATAGATGTGCCTAGCACACATCCTGTGCTCGCTTTTGGAAGATAGTCATTCATGGCATTGAGAATTCCTTTTGCTGGTCGATATGAACACCCAGCCATCTCCATTGTTGTTAATGTTCAAATCCTTAATGAGCAAACCAATGAACCATTTCCATGTCTCATTTGTTTCTGCTCAACTCTTGCCCAAGCCAGTGGATACATTTGATTATTTGCATCCCTAGCTATGGCACACAACAGCTCCCCCTTCACAGCCCCTTTAAAGAAACAACCATCTAATCCTATCACTTTTCTGCAGCCAGCTTTGAATCCTTGCTTCAATGCATTAAAGCAAACATAAAAGCTCTGAAATACATTGTTGATTTTGTCAGTTGGATCCAAACAAACTGCCACTGTACTTCCAGGATTACTTCTAAGAAGCTCAAGCTGATAATCAAACACTCTGGTATATTCATTCTTCATGCCACATAGCAATTTATCCATCACAAGCTTCTTTGCATGCTTGCACTTTGAGGTGGACACATCTGCAAACATATCTTGCAATCTGTTGCTTTCATACTCTCTATCTTCCACATTGGATTTGCAAGAATGAAGTGCTCATACCTCGTGCAATAACCTTTGCAAATCACTAGCCTATTCTCTCTGTTTTGGGCACGTGATGTTCATCATTATATGTGATCACTTGGAATCTGCTTGTCCCTCGGGTTTTTGCTGCATATATCATCCAAGGGCATCCAGCCATCCACACTTGGCTCTAACTCTATTTATCTCGACTTTTGGAACACAATGCTTCTTTTGTCACTAGCCCATATCTCTTCAAAGCTTTGACTAGCTGGTTCTTGCTTCAAGACCATTGACAACTGGAAGTTTGGAATTTCACCGTCATTGTTGAATCTAATAAACTGGCTCTTCATCCTCTCGGCTCTCCATCGAATCCTCACCATAGGAGTAATCCTCATCGAGGAATCAAAGTTCCTCCTTCTCCTCTCCTTCTAGCTGCTCCTCCATATTTGCAATCAAATTTATTGAACTGCTTCATTTGTATCTCTTCCAATCCAGCTTTTTGTTTCTCTCATCTTTTCTTGAATTTTCTTGCATGCCTTCTAAGCTCTACCACTTCGAATCTTCACCACTGTCCTCACTGTGGCATATATTCAGTGTCACTTTCATCATCCGAACCTTCACTGTTCACATTTGGATTTGTTTCGGAGGAGCAGCAATTGCTTGTGAAGTACCAGCCACATGTTGTGAAGTAGCGGCATATCTTGTGAAGTAGCAGGACCATCTTGACTTGGATTGCAAATTTGTGACACTGCAAATTCATCTTCAACTAGCTCATTGTCAACTACATTAGTTCTTCCCCTTCTCTGCTTCACTGGACTGACAATGATTTGGGAGATGACCCCTGTGTCATCAGGAACCATGATATTCTGAATAGCTGCTAACACTTCTTCACTGTCACTAGCTTCAACAGTGACATTCTCAACAACTTGCACTTCTTCTTCTTCATGTCGGGAGCTTCAGAATAATAATGGCAGGTGGAGCATCACTTAATCGCACAAGTTCATCCTCAAAATCACTGCAATCGCTGCTGCTTCATGACCGCCCTGTTCCCCATGGTACTCAACATAAATATGTGCAACAGCACCAACACAAATATAATCACCCATCCGCACACATTCTTGTCATCATCCAAGAACACCAAACCATCAACCAATTCAGTCCTGTGAATATGAAAATAGAATTTCATTGATTCCTTTGGCCCATATGATCTTTCAAAACCCTTTGACCTCCTGCAAAGAGAGCTTGTCTCTTTCAATCTCTGACACCCCCTCATCACCCCCAATATAGTCCAACTGTCGACCAATTCGTAAGAAATCCCCTCCAAAATGAAACCTAACATTTAGAATCTCTGTTGGGTCCATGTCAGAATCGAAAAAAGAAGAAAAAGAACACATAGATCACTACCTTGTGCTAGTATGAACTAAAATCAGAAACTAATCTAAACAGCAGAACCTACTTTTTCCCACTTAAAAGATGATCCCTTTTAACCCTAAAACCCTAACTCATCCATGTTCAGAGAGGTCAAAATGCGGCGGCATAGGAGCATGATCCTCGGGGACATACCTTAACCCGTTGCGCGCAACAGTGCGCCGGCCAGATCGTCGCCGCTGGAGCAGATCAGTCGCCTGCCGCCATTACCATCGCGAGAGCAGAGAGGAAGACAGGGGGGCGGCTCCTCGACTCCTACGGTGGATGGGCTGGACTCCTCCTCTCTCAACTGATAAAGTGCTTGATCTGCCGCATTGGGCCGGCCCAACTTGATCGGACCCAAGCGCCAACACTCTCTGTTTCTCCAAAAAAAAAAATCGAATCCCGGCCAGTCTGTTTGGAACGGTCTCAGGGTTTAATTTAGACCGGGATTAGTGAGTTGAGTGTGCTCATTTCAGGGATTAGGAGTTCAGGGTTCCATTTAGCTTTTCTCCACGAGTTCAGGGTTTGTTTTAGACTTTTTTCTTAATTAGGGATTGGAGAGCTGTCTCGTCTTTTGTAAGCCACAAGGGAGCACCAGGCTGTACCTCGCGGTATTTTGGACGACTTTCTTTTTTTTGGAGAATCAGGTATTTTGGACGACCAGGGGGGACCCTCTTCCGTATCTCCCCAGTCCTTTACTTACTACTGATGGTAGGGCCTGACATTCTTTAAGCAGGGCCCAACATTTCTTAACAGTCAAGTGTTCGCCAACACTTTGCCTTTTCCTGCCGCGGTCCACCAAGCACAACACGCGGCTAAACGCAGAACTGTATCCCAGAAAAACAACAAGGGAGTGGTAATGTTATTGTGTTGGGTTCTCTGGGAGGGCATGGTAATTTTTTTTTGAAACAAGGCAAAAGATTTGCCATTTTTATTGATTAAGAAGAAGAGAATTACCCGGTTAATTGGCTGAAAGCCGGGCTAAAACCGATACAACTCAACCCACATGACATAGGCACCACCGACCAACCTGGCCACCGACATGGGATCATAGAGCTACAAACAGCTGCACAGAAAACCATGACGACCCATGTCAACAGAAGGCCACACGCGTGAACAACCGACAGCTCCGACTTTGACGATGATCATCACAAGGGAAATACGCAGGACTTGCGCCGACCTTGCCCTCCGAAACCGACCACCGAGCGCCTGTCATCGTCACCGCCTGGACACACTCCACCGCAGCTCCGACTTCAAAGCAACCAAGCAACTAAAGGAAGAGCACCTCAGACACGCCGGGAGGATCCGACTACCGAAGCCCGAGCCGCGACCAAAGCTCCTCTCGAAGCCATCATCGTTGCCAAACAGAAATCCACGCCCCCGAAATGGCCACCTCAACAAACTACGCGGCGAAGATGCCGCAAACCACGCGACGAAGATACCGCCATCCACTGGTCTCCGTGTTGTGGCGGCTCCAGACGATGCCCCAAGGAGGAAGAAGACGTGAAGGCGCCTTCATCGCCGATCCCAAGATCGAGGTTTCTCCGGAGCCAAGGCCGCGGAAGGAGGAA
Source organism: Aegilops longissima (assembly GCA_021605205.1). Classification (NCBI taxonomy): domain Eukaryota; kingdom Viridiplantae; phylum Streptophyta; class Magnoliopsida; order Poales; family Poaceae; genus Aegilops; species Aegilops longissima. The sequence continues at coordinate 31,152,529 of CM038679.1, read as the reverse complement.
GAGCACCACACAACAAGAACGCTTCAAGAAAGAGCACGACGCCCACGGACGTCGCCGTCCACGGATCCGCAAAGCGGACATAGGATTTCTCTGGAGCGGCAAAAGCGGACATAGGATTTCTCCGGAGATGCTCAACCACCACCGCCCACATCAACGCAGCCAACAAACCACATCCCGCCAAGGCCAACCCGCATTGGTCGTGAGATCCCACGACCCACCACGCCCACGACGCGCACCACCCCCCACCAAGCCGCTTCCACCAAATTGGGCCGCCGCCCGCAGCCTCCACCACGCCGCCACCACGCTGGCTAGCAAGCCGCCAAGACCGCAAAGACCAGTAGGAGGGGGGCCGCCACCCCGCCCATCTTACCGAAAGCGAGTTGCGGCCGAAACCCAAGCACATCTCGCCACAACCACAAGAAGAAGAAGGGCGGCGCCGCGAAGAGCCAAGAGCCTCCGCCGCAGCCCCAACCGCCGGATCCACGCCGCCAAGAGCCGCCAGAGCACCTCCACCATCCGGATCCGCCGTCCGATCGGGCCCGCCGCCCCATCGAGCCGCCCGAGCCCGCTACCACCGCCGAGCCGCCGAACCATCGCAGTCGCCAAGCGGCAGCAGACCACCGCCCACGCCAGGCACAAGGCCGCTTCGCCGCCGACGCCACCACCGCCCGACGCCACGAGATCCCCATCTGCAGCGCCGCCAACACAGAGAGAGACCGCCGCCGCCGCTCGCACGAAGCTTTGCCGCGGGAGGCACCGGAGACGGCGAGGGGGCGGAGGGGATCAAGGGGCCGAGCGCCTCGGTGGCTGGGGTCGCCGCCCGTGCCGCCCCTGGGGCCGGAGCGATGCGGGGGCAGTCCGCGGAGATACTTGTGTAGATAACTGTTGGCATGGCAAATTATGCTGCCACGAAGATGACAGGCTCGGTTAGCAAGCATGGCAAATCTTACAAAAAATTAAATCATCCTCGACCAACATAAATTGCCATACAAACCGTTCGCAAATGTCATTGGCCCATAAAAGTTCATTGGTTAAGCCAGTACAAATGGAAAACACTCGCTCACCCGGCTCCATGACTGTCCGGTCAGCTTTAGATCGTGCGGCTCGCAACAACCCACCAGACACTCGTTTGCGACATGGCTCTTCTTGCAAGGCACGGGCTTGCAAACGGCTGGGCGGCTGATCTCCCCAGAAGAATACGCACGAGAAATGAACACAGCATTGCATAGCGGAGTAACAGTCTGATTTCCAGACTCCTTCAGCAGACTACTACCATAACAGTCTCATTTCCAGACTAATTCAGCACAGACTGCTACCATAAGAGTCTTACATAGCTACTAGGGTGGTTGGTTGCCTTGGATGAAGGCACGAGCTCGAGTTACATCACAACACAGCTCGCCAAAGGATCGATCAGCTCCTAATCTAGGGGGTGCAGTACAGTACACACTGCAACGCCTCGGTCGTCCATAATTACTTAGGGGGGATAGGGTACCGTTGTCATGTCCACATCATGTTCACAAAAACATCGGCCTTAACACAGGCGGCGAACAAAGCCGGAGCACCAAAACACCGGGGCGTCGGTGGTCGTCGTTGCCAGGCCGGTCGCCGGCGCCGGGCTGGCTCAGCTGGTGAGCGCCGAGAGCATGCCGCCGCCGGCAGCCAACACGACCTCCCAGCCAGGCCCTTTCAGGGGGAAGTGCGGGGCAGCATCGGCGGCCGCACGCACGCCGGTGAGGTCGCTCCGGTCCATCACCTTCAGGAGGTCCTCATCGCTGATGTCCGTCTGGATCATCCTGTCTTCTTCGGCCTGCTCGTCCCTCAGAAGCGCCAGCAGCTCCCCCTCCTGCATTTTCGACGAAAGAAGAACATTAAGTATTTTTCTTTTGCTGTTCGATCACTGGATAAACAGAGTCCACAAGTAGGAGGAGGCTGGGTAGAAATATTTATATTACATCTAAGGCGTTAGGCTTCGCGGCATCTTGCTGGAACTGTCCCTTCCCGATCACAACGTGCTCTAGCTTCAACTTTCCAAAAGCTTTCTTGATGATCCGTCCCTGCAACAACGAGAAGATGAGCGTCGATGCCAAAAAATGTAGCCAAGCAAGTGTCCGAAGGCCATCGTCCATACCTCAACAGAATTGGATGTCGCCAACCGATAAACATGAACTGGCTGTGTTTGACCAATACGGTGGCACCGATCCATGGCCTGCAAATCCATCTGAGGGTTCTGCAGAACAATCCAAAAAAGTTAAGCTTATAACAGCAATGAAAGCTATCTGAAGGCAAGCATTGCACCAAGGAGCACAGCTACAAACAGAGAAGAAATATTCAAACAAGGCATTCTAATGGACTACACAACATAAAACCAGAAGAAAAATTCATCTGGACTACTAGAAACTACAAACTTTCCAGATAGATAGAAACGTACCCAGTCACTATCATACAGGATACAAGTATCAGCAGAAGTAAGGTTGATACCAAGCCCACCAGCACGTGTGCTGAGAATGAAGACATTCATACCACTGTTTAAGTCATTAAACGCTGCTATCTGCCAAAGAAAAAAAAGAAACCAAATATAGAGTGAGATAGCAACACCCATGGAGAGGCATCAATTATCCAACAGAAAAGGTTAAGCATGTACCACAAAAAGCAATATACAGGAACGTGCTGTGGTTTAAAACACAATTGGTTCCATAATAATAGCCAGTTTGCCTTAATTAAAGTTTACATATATCAGGGCACCGCATAGGCAAAATGACAGCAGTTGTAAACCAACTCAGGTGCTGAACTGCTGATCCTTTATAAATTATGTTTAAGCAAACAATATTTTGATGAACCGGTGTGGAACATGGTAAAGAAGGGCTATCCAGTCTTATACCAACTAGCTGCCAAATTAGTCAGCTTTGATTCCTTCCAGTGAGATACTTAGCACAGATTTTTCAAACTAGTTGTAGCTAAGAAATTTCCTACTTGCAGTATTCTACATAAATTCAGGAACCAACGGGGCTGGCAGTGCCTGGTAAGCAACTCAGGTGGATGTGTTGAATTAACATGATCCTGGAATTACATATTTGTGCCCAGAACTGCTCAAATTAATTCAACAGATGTAGTCAAGCTAGATGCTAAATTACTCGTGCGCACAAACAGGAAATCAAGGTGCATGCTGTGCAGAATATTAATACTAATGAGCATTGCGCCTTCAAGGTCTAGACTGGCATTTGCACGGATAGCACAAGTCAACTGAATAGGGATATCCATTCTATATGGACAAGGACCGTATTGTTAAGAAAGTAAGTTGAAATAGAGATATGATTGGCAGGTTTATATATTGTCAGCGGAGATTGTGACGTCCACTGTATTCAATGAATCAACTTAACATTACCATCAATTAGTAATCTCAGAGCACAGTTAGTCTTGATTCTAAACATAGTTAGTAGTCAAGCTAGATGCTAAATTAATCATGACATCTAATGTTTAGTCTTGATTCTAACTTTCTAAGCATAGTTAGTAGTAGTAGTCATCTCAGAGCACCCAAGCATACATACGGTAAACTGGGCCTACCAACCTGGTTCCTCCTGTCTTCCAACTTAACATTACCATCAATTCGGCAAACCTTCAGGCCTTGCTCAGACAAATAATAGTCAAGGATGTCCAAAATCTTTGTCCATTGAGAAAATATTAGGACCTACAAATATATCAATTGAACTATATTTCAGATATGAAAAATAGACGTCATGAAACAAGTGCCACAAACATATCTATTGAATTGCATATGAAGATTATAGAAGAAGATAACCCCCAACCTTGTGATTTCGTTTGATGAGAGCATTCAGTAACCTGTCCAACAGCTGAAATTTGCCACACTGTTCCAGAAGCTTATCAACAGGTGGATAGAGACCTGCAAAGAGAGGAAATATGACAATGTACATAAAGGCATAAAACAATAAATAGAGCATGCAAATAGGACATGTCCAATGAGATGACGCACTGTTTGAGTCAAAAGCAGAATGGAAAAGATCAGGGTGGCCACAATTTTTTCTCAGCTGAATGAGTAGATTATTTAGCTTTGTCTTGATGCCAGGCCTCCGCAAAACTACAATATATCAGAAACGTATCAGATTAGAATACTATTTACTTCTGCACAAATTGAACTATGTAAGTTTGCAGTTAGACATGCATACCAATATCTGCGCTCTCATGCAAGTAGTCATCAAATGTCTGCTCAATCAAGTGATTCTGGATTTGCTTCTGATGTTCAGTCATGTTAGCATATATGATTATCTCTTTCTTTCGTGGAAGCATGTGTTCTACATCCTCCTTCATCCGCCTTAAAAGGAATGGGCGCAAAATGGCATGAAGCTTTGAGACAACAAGGACTCTTTTCTTTTCATCAGTTTCTTCCTCTAGTTCCTCATCAGCCTTCCCAGAAAAATCAAACCTGTAAAACAATTGCCATCAGTGGATGGCGATAGCAATATTAATACAATTGTACATAAAGTACTCAGGAAGAAAAAACACTATCTGTGTAACAAAAACATCACATGTTTGTCCATATTAATTTATCCATCGGTATACATCTGAGCAAACGGAACATATTAACAGACGACATAAAAATAGTACTCCCTCCGTCCCATAAAATAAGAGTGTTTTTTACACTACACTAGAGTCAGTGTAGTGTGAAAAACGCTCTTATATTATGGGACGGAGGGAGTACAAGATAAAACTTGACCAAAAATTAATACACAAATTAACAGACATGGCATTTCAGTGTCAGGTAAGCAACATAGATCAGGAAGCCAATAAATGTGTCTGCCATTGCAGATACTCATCAAATAAAGCTCCTTAGGATCTATATACCCAAATTTTATAATAAAAAACAACCGTATACAGAACTGGATAACCAGAAATGGCTGCTCTGGAGCATGAGGACTGGTAATCCCTTGTTTTTTGGGAGTAATCTTTGAGGTTAGTAATTGTTCTGGCCCGCGATGCCACCACTGTGACCAGCCACATATAAATTCTTCTTACTAAATGGGCGGTGCCCCTTCCAGGTTACTACAATTTAGCTTATACTGGGAAACTGATATCTCGACTAATTAAATTCAACAGTTTCATTTGCATTGGTTGAACCACTATATGTAAGGACCAAACATTGGTACTTCCAAGAATCCTGGCAAATGAGATACATGTGCAGTTAGATACTTATATTTATTGACTGCCAGGCTAGACAAATGTTACATTGGATAATCCAGTTAACTTGTATAATTACAACAATAAAACTACAAAAGGCAAACAAAAGGCCATGAGACGGCAATCAGTTAATGGGAAACAAAAGTAATTCAAGGATACAAAGACTAATGAACAGAAATGGCACATACAGAAATTGCAGAGTAAATGGTAGGCAATGGATCATACCATGACTCAAATTCCTCATGGGATGAGAATATATCAGGCAAAATGAAGTTCAATAGAGACCACAGCTCTGCTAGATTATTCTGAAGAGGTGTTCCAGTCAAAAGGAGCTTGTTATCCATTGGGATGCGCCTCAACTCCCTCAGTAATTTGCACTTTGTATTTTTCAAACGATGCCCCTGGAAAAAAGAATCCGGCCAACACATAAATACATGTGGAAGAGAGAACAATATACAAGGACAATAATTCAGCTCATGTGCTATTCTGTTACCTCATCTACAACAACATACTTCCACTTATAATTAGCAAGAAACTTTGCATCAAACATGGCCATCTCATATGAAGTGATTATTATCGGAAAATCAGGACCAACAGTTTTGGGCATGTGTTTTCTCCTTAGCTCTGTCCGAGCCACTTTATCTCCATGATAAATCAGACCATTTATAGATGGAGCAAACCTGAAATCAAGTGTTCCACATAAGATAGCAAGCAGACTAAGCACAGTGAATCAAAACTCTGGATGCTTTACCTCGTTAGCTCGTTCAACCAGTTTGACAGGGTGGAAAGGGGAGCAATAACCATGTATGGGCCATGCAGACCATTCCCTTTAAGATGAGCAAGAAATGCAATTGTCTGGATTGTTTTACCAAGGCCCATTTGATCAGCCAGTATCCCATTAAGCCCATTTTGCCACAGTGATATTAGCCACTTAACACCCTTTATCTGGTAAGATTTCAACTTTCCCCCAGTCAACAATGGAACAAGGTTGGCTTGCTCTCTTTCCCACTGTTCTTCTTCCGTGAGAGTGCCATCATCAGCAGAGCGATCTTCGCGAGATCTTGAAAGCATGGCTGCCACTGCGGTTTTAGCCTTCTTCTGAACAACATTTCATTTTCAGTAGTCAGATACAACATAAGGTCTAATCGATGTACATGGATTGCTTTTCCTATATACTGTTCCAACTACCGATAGAGCAGGTTATCCATTCACAATGATGTGCCATCTCCAGGAAAATATTAAAAATGTTATTTCAACTGAGATCAACAAGTCCACGTCAACGTAATTTAAACCTTAGAACATTATTCTAATGTGTAAACAGCTCTAGCTATGCTGCAACAAATCTTGAATAGCCCTTTTAACAAAGATTTGTGAGCTTTCATTAAGAAGGATGCTTCTAATGGAAAAGGAAGTCAGCAAATTTTGATGAGTGGAAATTATGAAATCAAGCTCCCCCATCTAGAATCATGCAAGCAGCAACACGTCTTTTTTTAAATCTTAAATCCATTGAACAGGTAATCCAGACTACACATCATACTGCAGTAAGCGAAAGTATATGACAAGCAAGACATCTGCATAATCTAGAAGACAACCGAAGTATCTATGAAGCAGAGGATAGTAATATATGAAGTCTGAACTCACGTCATTGTACTGTGGCTTGTTCGCCGCTTTCCTTTTCCTGCCACGTCCTTTCTTTTGCTCTTCCACAGGTTCCTCTTCATCTTTAACTTCAACAGCAGTCGGCTTAACCTACAGGCCACACCATCACAGTTAGCAATGAAGGGAAAATAACTAGCAAGAAACCTAAAATGGTCATCAGAGAGTGGGAGACGCGTACATCTGTGATCTGCTCCATCTTCTCGAGGAGAAATTCAGAATAGAGCTGTGTCTGTGTCAGCAGCTCATCCAGTTTGCTGAACTTTGCCTTTGGGTCAAAGGCCTGCCTTGCGGCCTCTTCCCTCTTCCTGGCCTCCTCTTCCTCCTCTAACTTAATCCGGGCCTGATACATCTCCTCTTCCTCCTTCGTCATCACCTCTGTGATTAAGGACGTGTCGCCGTTCTTGGCAGCGAGGTCAATAGGCAGAGGAGAAGTCGCATCCAGAGGCTCAATCGATGTCTCGTCTTTGATGGAGTTCAGTAGCTGTTCTTCAGCCTTCAGCGCCTCCGCGATGGGGTGCGCCTCGCCGCCGTTGGCCTTGAGCTCGCCCGCTTTCCCGTCCTTGGATCCGGCCATTTTCTATTTTTGCACAAAATAACCAGATTCAGGCTAAAGGATCGAGAACCTCGACAAACAAGATGCACAAATCGCATCAACGGAACGAAAGGAAATGTTTTTTTCAACAGGAAAAAAAGGGGGGAAATAGGAAATGGAATGCACCTAGACATCTCTATTAAATCGGAAGGTTTTAATAGCGAATCACCTCTTCCTCCAGGACGGAGATGGGAGAATCTGCGTCGGCGTCGGCGGCGGCGGTGGTGTTGGCGGCGGCGGCTGCCTCCCTCTTCGCCCCATTCGCCACGGCGACCACCATCTCGGCCGCGGCGGCGACAGGCGCGGACGTCGCCGACTGTCGGTGGGGCCGAGGCGTCATGCAGCAGCCCCTGAGTCGGCGGCGAGCGGCGGTGGTGGAGGAGAGGGGGAGTGGCGGCGGCGACGGAGGAAGAGGGCTTTCGCAGGGTGCTGTGTGTGTTTTTACTGAGGGGGAGAAGGGTTGGGGTTCTCGCTCGCCGAGATACATGCACGACGCCCTGTGCCAGCACCAGCCACTGACGTCAGGGTCCACTATATGATGTGACCCCACATGTCGGTGAGAATCTTTAGGAGGTCGCGGTGATTCGGGAAGTTGGCCCGGGGAATGGGGGCACGGGCTCCTGAACCCTGCAGAGTGGGGTGGTACGGCCGATCTGGTATACATACACCCGGTCCAGTGGACTCTGCTCGCTGGGCGGTGGGGCGCGCTCTAGGTCTCGCGTTGGTCCACGGGGGAACTGGTCTGCACAGTTGGGATGGCGAGGGTTTCAGGCGGGAAACTGAAAGGGGGCAACGAAACTTCAAGCCCCTGGTGGGGAGAGAGATTCACGGAACTGCCACCAGCGGCAAGCCCCCCTCGGTTTGCCCGTCTCTGCCACGAGGGGCACCCCGGTAAATTCGCGCGTTGCGGGCGGCCGTTCGAAGTTTCAAAATACGGAGAGGTGGCTGGGGTCTCGCCCCCTCGCTTGACCAGCGAGATCGCGGTCAGCGGGCAACTGACATCTGGGCCCGCGGGGTGCTGGCCCCACCTGCCGGACGGTAAATCTCGGTGGTACCCGGTGGGTTCGGGAAAGTGGCCCGGGAAACGGGAGGCGTGGCGTGGGGAGAGGGCCCCTGCTGCTGCCTCGATCCCTGCGGTTTGCAGAGTGAGGGGACGGCACGAACCTACCCGTCCTTGTATGAATAGACCCGGTCCGATGGACCCTCTCTCGCTGTGTGGTGGGTCAGGGTGTGAAGGTTGGGGCTGGTCGACGGTGGAACGGGTGCATGCGTGGCTGGGAGGCGCGGGTTGTGCGGGCCTTGTGCCGCTGCTGCGGTAGCACGGCATTGGCTGGCCGTTCAAATTGTTTGATGAAATTTTGTTTGTTTCGGTGGCCGCGCCGGAGTTATTTTTTTGACCGTTGGGGGGAGCTCGTCGGGGGCGCACCACCGAGGAAAGGGCTCAGAAAAGCCAGGATCTATGGCAGGTCGGCTCGTGGTCGCCACCGTGTGGTCTTGCGGTAAAAAACAGTCCGATGTACTGTGAGTGCTCTGCTAATCCATGCTCAGGGTTCATCCATGGACATGGAGTCCCGTGCCATGCCGCTGTCACGTGCGCGTCTTTTGTTTGTTTGAAACATCAGAACTGTATGGATCGTGGTAAGTGGTAACGCACGAGTTGCTTTGATTTTTTTACCACGGTCGGTCATATCTTACCCCAAAGACCGACACATTTTTCCGTTCAAAGAAAAACGGCATTCTCTTTTTGGCGTGCCACTGTATGGCCGTAGCTGAAACGATATGGACTCCATGAGCAACCTAGCTTTAGCTTGGATTATTTACAAGCGGTATTCAAGTTCTTATTTTTGCAACATTAGCCGCAGCCTATTCCCTTCCCATTGGCATCTTCAGCATGGACCCGTAAATTTGTTTTCGCGTCTGCCCGCAGACAAGAGGATCAGTCCGCGAACACGGATGGAAGGTCGCCATTCAACGCTATATTGTATCAGTTTGGTTTGGCCAACTAGATTGGTTTTTCTTGCAATGGGAGAGGTGCTTAGTTTTGGGTTTAATCTTGCGGTGTCCTCTCCCATTCCTCTCCCATTACGACCTCTTAAATGGCGTACAATCGATGGTTGAGGGACTTCCATTCACGGTTGCGGATGATCACATCGGAGAAGGGCGCGAAATGCTTGTGTTCATGCAAACATATGTGAATGTTCCTCTAAAAGGTTGTGCCCTTTTGCTCCATGCCATGGATCAGATCAATGTTAGTGGCCAACCATGCATCCCACAACAGCTCGTCTTCCTGCATGTTGAAGCTTCCTCCTCTACCCTTCGTATTCGGATCGCCGGTTGTATCATCCAGATCATCGTCCTCGCTATCCTCCTGCTCCTCCTCCTCCTTCCCCTCTGGCAGCCCAATGTTGTCGTTGTTGTGTGCCATCGCCGGTTTGGGTGTAGGATTGTTGCGTGGCTGTTTGGGTGTAGGATGATACGTCTCCAACTTATCTATAATTTTTTATTGTTCCATGCTATTATATTATGTGTTTTGGATGTTTTATATGCATTAATATGCTACTTTATATTGTTTTTGGGACTAACTTATTAACCTAGAGCACAGTGTTTTTTTCTTGTTTTTCAGTTTTACAGAAAAAGAATATCAAACGAGTCCAAACGAGCTGAAAATTTACGGTGATTTTTTATGGACCAGAAGAAGCCCACGGAACATCAGAGCTGGACCAGAAGCTTCACGAGGAAGCGACAAGGGTGGAGGGCGCCCCCAAGGGCGCGCCCCCCTGCCTTGCCGCTGCCTCGTGGACCCCCCTGACTTGTTCCCAACGCCAAAAATTCCTATAAATACCAAAAACCCCAGAACGAAACCTAGATCGGGAGTTCCGGCGCCGCAAGCCTCTGTAGCCAAAAAACAATCGGAGCCCATTAGGCACCTCACGAGGGGGAAACCATCACCGTGGCTATCTTCATCATCCGGTGGTCTCCATGACAAGGAGGAGTAGTTCATCCTCGGCCGAGGATATGTACCCGAGAGCTACGTGTTTGATCTTTCTCTCTCTCTCTCTCTCTCTCTCTCTCTCTCTCTCTCTCTCTCTCTCTCTCGTATTCTTGATTTGGCAAGATCTTGATGTACCGCGAGCTTTGTTACTATAGTTGAATCACATGGTGTTTCTCCCCCTCTACCTTCTTGTGATGAATTGAGTTTTAGCTTTGAGGTTTCACTATTATCGGATTGAATACTTTTATGGATTTCAGAACACTTGATGTATGCCTTGCGTGGGATACCCGTGGTGACAATGGGGTGTTCTAGTGATTCACTTGATGTATGTTTTGGCACTCAACTCGAGGATTCCCGAGGTGACATTGGGGTAATCTATGCATAGGGGTTGATACATGTTTTCATCCTTGTTTCTCCGTTGGAAATCTTGGGGCACTCTTTGAGGTTCTTTATGTTGGATTGAATATTATGAATCTGAAGTTGTTTGATGCATATTGTATAATTGACCCATGGATACTTGTGGTGACATTGGAGTATCTAGGTGCATTAGGGTTGATTGATGCGTGTCATATGGTGTTATTTTACTATGAACTCTAGGGCTGTTTGTGACACTTATAGGAATAGCTCAATGGATTGATCGGAAAGAATAACTTTGAGGTGGTTTCCTACCATACGAGCAATTTCATCTTATGTTCTCCGCGATAGGAACTTTGGAGTGACTTTTGTTGCATGTTGAGGGATTGCCATATGATTTAATTATGTTATCATTGTTGAGAGAACTTGCACAAGTGAAAGTATGAACCTTAGGCCTTGTTTCCAAGCATTGCAATACCGTTTTCGCTCACTTTTGTTACTAGTTACCTTGCTGTTTTTATATTTTTAGATTACAAAAACCAATATCTACCATCCATATTACACTTGTATCGCCATCTCTTCGCCGAACTAGTGCACCTATGCAATTTACAATTGTATTGGGTGTGTTGCGGACACAAAAGACTCTTTGTTATTTGGTTGCAGGGTTGTTTGATAGAGACCATCTTCATCCTACGCCTCCCACTGATTGATAAACCTTAGGTCATCCACTTGAGGGAAATTTGCTACTGTCCTACAAAACTCTGCGCTTGGAGGCCCAACACGAGTCTACAAGAAGAAAGGTTGCGTAGTAGATATCATAGGACTACTGCTGGTAGTTGCCAGACTGGGTGGGATCCGAGTCTCCCACCTACTTATCCTCATAGCCCTCCTCCTCCCTCACCTCCGTCGTGGATGATGTCGAGCATCTCCCTGTCCGTGTCGTCGTACGTCGGCTCGCCCGCTCTAGGCATTGTAGCGAACAATGTGTGGGCACCCATCTGCGCCCCGCCCATCGTCCGCGCCTGGATGAGCTGCGGTGAAGAACACTCGGAGAAGAGCGGCGTTGCGTTAACGTTGATGATGTAAGGCACCGTACCAGCAGGGATTCCGAACTGCTTGGTGGTGTAGTAGTACGGAGGCTTGTAAGGCTCCAGCCACGGCGTCGTTTGTATTGTGGGTGCGCTCGTCTAGCGGCGGCCGCCACGACCCCCTCGTCTGCCACGACCTCCATGCCCAACGCCAGCACCAGGCCCACCGGCGGCCAACTGCTTCTTAAGCTTCTCCTCCTTTGCGGCCTTCGCTTTGACGTGACGAGTTTGCCGTGTAGTCGTGCTGATCTTTTGAGTGAGCGTAATGTTCGGATCCTTCAGCACCTCTGCCGGCTCCATTCTCGATAGGTTCTCTGACGGTTCCATGCATCGACGGCGGAAGGAATGAGAGGCTGGGAGAAAAGAGCGGGAATTGGGCGATGAGCAGCGAGGATGGAAAAAGAGAGTGGGGAGTTTTGGCATTGAAACAATGCGAGGCACTCCAAAAACATTGGCTCCGCCTTCCTTTTGGGTGGGCTAGGGGGTAGAGAGCGATGTTTCGCGTGTCCGGACTTCGACAAAGCCCTCACCCCCACGTTTGTCTCTGGTTTGCAGGATAAAACACGTATGGACCACGTCACGGACCGATACAGGACCGTGTTGGTTGGCTTTCACGGTCCGGACGGATGCAGGCGGTTTGCGGGTCGTTGTTGGAGATGCCCTTACCCCCCTCGTCACTTTCTCCTATTCATTGTGCTTCCCAAACTCCTCTCAGTTAGATTAAGCCTTTTAGGATTAACGTGAATAGGATCTTGATCAGAAGTGTGATTAGTACCTTTTGATAGCCGTGGCCATCGAAGTGTTGGAAATATGCCCTAGAGGCAATAATATTGTATTATTATATTTGCATGTTTATAATTAATAGTTTATATTCTATGTTATAGCTGCTATGACCCTGAATATGGGATTTAGTGGAAAACTCATATGCACATGTAGAACGATAAACGGTAAAATAAGATTCGTTGTCTCACCTCTAAGACTGGCTCAAGTGTTGTTGGTGATCACGTTTTCCGTATCTTGATATATCATTAATTGCAGCGATAGTCTTAAAACAACATTGAGAGTATGACGTTAGAAGCGATCATATTGAATTGACCCAAACTTATTTGTTATACTTTGAGATAATATCATCATAAGTCAATTGCTATAACATGGACTGTTAATGTGTGATTTAGTTCCTTAGACCATGAGAGTATCGTAGTCACTTCTTATCGTACAATTAGCTTTCGGGTTGCTCAAACATCATTAGTAACTTGGTGATCAGAACGACAACTTACAGGTTCATCGGGAAGTTTGACAAGGGACTCGATAGCTCAAGCGTGGAATTTACTCCTCCGGTGATGGAGAGATATTCAGGGCCCTCTAGGTGTGATGGCATCCATCATTGTGTGGCCAGAGACAGGTGAGACTACATCACAGGGATGCTATAACATGTCAATGAGAAAGAAGAATAAAACCAACAACGAGGACACCGATATAGTGAGCATGTGTATGGCTCAAGAGGATACCGGCACATCGCACCTCGGGTTTTGTAAAGTATCGCGAAGCAAAGGGAACATCACATGACAACCAAAGGTTCACTCTAATGTCATTCGTGTAATCATAGGGATCGACATGGACGTCCATAGTTCCGCTACCAGTCATTGAACAAAGGAGTTTCGTTCATGTCTATGACTTACCGAACCTACGGGATCACAAGCTTAAGGTAATCATGATTTGCTGAGTGTTAGTAGGATGTGATTATCAAGGTTATATTTGTGTAATTGTTTCATTAATATTCAGAATAGTTTCGAGAGGAACCGAAAGTGTTTCGGGGTCACCGGAAGGGTTTCAGAGTTTATCGGGCAATACCGGGTATTTCCGATAAATAATATATAGGTGGAAAATGTCTATGATGGTGTTAAATTAATAATAAAAGACTCTAGTGATTGTTAGGATGCTTTTATATTTAATTAAATATAAACGGGCCTTAAAAGGCCAAGGGCAGAAAGCTACTTGGGGCACATGGGCCCAATTAGGAGGTGGCGCCCCTCCCCCCTTAAGATGGAAGGGGAGGCCGAATTAGAGGCAGTTTTCTCCTCCTATTGGCCAGGCAAGGGGGAGGGGGAACTTTCCCCCCTTGTGTGGCGCCTCCTCTCCCCTCTCCAACCTATATATACTAGAGGATTTAGACATTTTGAAGATACAAGTTTTGGAGCCTCCTCTAGTTCATCTAGTTCTAGTTCTAGTTGATCCTAGTTAATCTAATTACAGATAGACCTAGTTCCTCTAATCCTCATAATTAGAAGCCCAGTGTGGTTCTAATCTCCTCCCTGTAATTCTCCGGCGACAATTAACTCTGGACAGCGAAGCGTTGCCAGATCGTGAAGACCGTACGCTTGCAACCAAGTAGAGAGGCCGTGCTTCCGGTCTTCTGTTCTAGTGATCGTTCATGGGAGGTTCGTAGGATCATTCATCTATGGTTTGAGGGACTCCAAGTACGATCTAGACCGACTCTTCTAGTTCTGCTGCACTCCGGACTCAGTAACGATCGTGATCCAAACCTTATATGCACCTTCATATTATTCCTGGGTGATCGTAGGGCGATTTTTTTTCTACTATGTTTCCAACACGAAGACTGAGGAAAATGCCTCGCCTGCTTGATGCAAGCGTGAAGAAGGGTGGGGCCATGGTGATGTAGTCGTGGAGGGGCGGGAGTGTTGCTAAACGTAGTAGAAAACAAAAAAGTTGGCACCTACGATCACTCAAGATCAATATGAAGATGAATAACAGGTTGGGTTCATGATCATTATCCTCATCGAGTTGCACTGAAAGAAGAACCTGTCGGTGTAGATCATACACTACAAAAAAATACACATCTGTGACATTATGGCCCGAACAAAAACTTTTTCTGTCATGGTTATGACACTTCTATGATGATAATTGTGACAAAAACACGTATCATCATATATGTGGTGGGCTCCTACTTCTATGACAAAAAATCATGACAGAAAAATGGGCTTATCGCTTATAGTATATCATTCTATCTTTCACAACATGAAACATATTGTCAACGATTTTGGCTACACGGAATGACTTGTTGTTCCTCTCATAGAGAACTGCGTGTTTGTAATCGAAGCAAGTTGTTTAATAATGTTGTCTACCACTTTCAAATTTAGGACAAGCATTCTTTCGACATACAACCTGCTTGGTAGCCTCTTAACATGCCACATATTTGTTTAGATTGTTAGTGATGCTATGATTGTTAATTTGGAGCTTTTCCATGACAAAACTCCATTGACGAGGGTGTGGATGTAACATGACATGGAATTATTATTATCCACACACCTCACCAAAACAATGTTTGAATAATCTACGATATCGACATTACCAAACATCTTATTGGTGAGCATGTGAAATTTATTGCCTTGCATGTACTGAAGACTTTTCAACGGCCTTTCCGGTGGTCCATTTCTAGACTTGTACATTTGCAAATTATCTTGATTATAAATAGGGGATGTTCATACTTGAATACACCACTATCCCAAGTGACACCTAACCAATCTAGGAGACAACACTCTCCAAAAGGAAACATATGTTGTTTTTGATGATGAACTCCTTGCTCTTGTGCTTCAAAAGATGGTCTCCTCAACACTCAATCAATCTCTCATAGATTTGGCATGGTGGTAGGAGAAGGATTGAAGTGGAAAGAAACTTGAGTGGGCTAGAAATTAAGGATCAAATGGTTGGAGTGCAATCCATTGATTTCAAACAAGTATAGGTGGTTCTCTCTCATAAAATGGATATGGAAAGTGGTGGCTTCGTCCTGGGTGTTGTCTTTGAGAGTGGGTGGTGTGGGTGGGGTATATATAGCCTTCACTAAAAATCTAATCGTTAGAAATCTTTATGCACAACTCGGTGGGACTGGGTGAAACACTCAGTGAGACCGATCAGTGCAAAAGGTTTGAACTTTAGGTATTTTGGTGAGATCGGATGAATCCACCCGGTGACACCGATCCATTTCACTTAGAAATTTTGAGATGAAACAAATATGTTACAGAAGGTTTGCCGGTGCACTTTGGTGGGACTGAATGTCATCTCGATGAGATTGAATTTCTAGGGTTGCCAAGAGGTTGCGCCTTGTCGCAGCGTTGTACAAGGCCCCTATTAGTAGCCCAATTGGGGTCGAGTTCAACGTTGCGACGAGGCGCAACCTCTTTGAAATTGGGGTTGCCAAGAGGTTTTGCCTTGTCGTAGCGTTGTGCGTGGCCTCTATTAGTAGCCCCTCTCAAGTTTCATGGCCAACTTTTTTGTAGGGGGGGGGGCATGGGTTTATTTTCTTCCTTGAGCTGCCCCTTCATGGTGACAGAATGGCCATCTCTATTGGTGAGGTCCATGGTTCTTTAGGGCCCTCAGAGGTGCTTTGTCCCATGCATGGCCCTTTTATCGGTGAATGGAAGTAGGGTTATGGGTACTTCTTGAGCTCTGGTGGTCTTCGTACACGCGCAGTTTGCCAGCGGTATCCACTTTGAAATTCAAGCACCCAAAACAGAAGATCTGCCTGTTGGTGAAGGTGATGGCACGAAAGCGATTCTTTGCCCCCTTGGAGCGGAACTGAAGACAACCGAGGGTTGGGTCTTGTTTGGTCGTATGCTCGTGGGCCTTATAAGCCGAAAACGCCATTTCGATTTGGGTGGTCGGATGTGCGCATGCCATCCTCTACCGGCGACCAACTATCGGAGTTTCATGCGGCAGTATTGTCGGGAGACAATTGTTTGTTTGGTACGGATGGACAAGGACGATCGAGGGTCAGGACGAAGACACATTGAGTTTACCCAGGTTCAGGCTCTCCGTGGAGGAGGTATGACCCTACTCTTGCCCCGTTGTCTTTATTATCACGGTGGTCACTGGGACCTAAGGGACCACCAGCGAGATTTGTTCTCGTGATTATAGTCCTGTGCCTGGCGGCGGAGGGTGTGGTTTTGGAAAGAGGGTATGTCCTAGTGTTTCTTTTCTCCCTCCAAGGGGGTCCTGGGTCCACCTTATATATGGCGGGTGTTGGGGAACGTTGCATGGGAAACAAAAAATTTCCTATGCTCACCAAGATCCAATCTAGGAGATGACCATATACGAGAGGAGAGATTGGATCTACATACCCTTGTAGATCGCTAAGCGAAGCATTAAGAAACACGGTTGATGTAGTCAAACGTCTTCGCGATCCAATCACGATCCGTCCCGCGAAATCCCGATCCAAGTGCCGAACAGACGGCACCTCCGCGCTCAACGCACGTATGGCTTGATGACGCCTTCACCTCCTCGATCCAGCGAGCGATGGTGAAGTAGTAGCTCGAGTGCTCCGGCAGCACGACGGCGTGGTGGCGGCGGTGGTGGCGGAATCTCAACAGAGCTTCGCTAAGCACTACGGAGAGGAAGAGGGATGCAAGGGAGAGGAGAGGCAGCACCGTGGCGTGGAGATGTGCTCTGGGGTGCGGATGCCCCTCTCTCTACCTCTCTATATATAGGGGTAAGGGAGGAGGAGGCGCTCTAGATCCAATCTAGGAGTGGCGGCCAAGGCAGATGGGATCTCCCCTAGGGTGACTTGCCCCCCAAGCCGGGAGGTGGGAAGCCCTAGGGGGCGCCCCAACCCTCGTTACGTGAGATGGGGTGAGGGGGCGCTCAGCCCCTTAGTGGGCTGGTTTGCCCCCTCCCCTTGGCCCATGGGCCCCCCTAACACTTGTCGGGCCCCCCGAAACCCTTTCGGTGACGCTGGTCATCACCCTGTACCCCCGGAACAATTCCGGACTCTAATACCCTCCGTCCAATATATCGATCTTCACCTCTAGACCATTCCGGAGTTCCTCGTCACGTCCAGGATCTCATCCGGGACTCCGAACAACCTTCGGTAACCACCATAATGACTCAACTATACTTATATCGTCACCAAACGTTAAGTGTGTAGACCCTGCGGGTTCGAGAACTATGCAGACATAACCGAGACACCTCTACGGTCAATAACCAATAGCGGGACCTAGATGCCCATATTAGTTCCTACATATTCTATGAATATCTTATCGGTCGAACCTCGATGTCAAGGATTCAGCTAATCCCATATATAGTTCCCTTTGTCTATCAGTATGTTACTTGCCCGAGATTCGATCGTCGGTATCTCCATACCTAGTTCAATCTCGTTACCGGCAAGTCTCTTTACTGGTTCTATAATACCAGATCCCGTGACTAACTCATTGGTCACATTGCTTGCAAGCTTATTGTGATGTTGTATTACCGAGTGGGCCCTGAGATACCTCTCCGTCATACGGAGTGACAAATCCCAATCTTGATCCATGCCAACTCAACAGACACCCTCGGAGATACCTGTAGAGCACCTTTATAGTCACCCAGTTATGTTGCGACGTTTGGTACACACAAGGCACTCCTCCGGTGTCAGTGAGTTGCATGATCTCATGGTCATAGGAACATATGCTTGACATGCAGAAAAGCGATAGCAATAAACTTGATATGATCATATGCTACGTTCATAGTTTGGGTCTTTGAGGGAGTCCTGGATTAAGGGGTCCTCGGGCGTCCGGGCTATGTGACATGGGCCGGACTAATGGGCCATGAAGATACAAGACAGAAGACTTCTTCCCGTGTCCGGATGGGACTCTCATTTACGTGGAAGGCAAGCTTGGCGTTCGGATATGAAGATTCCTTCCTCTGTACAACCCTAGGTCCCTCCGGTGTCTATATAAACCAGAGGGTTTAGTCCGTAGAGGCAATCATAATCATACAGGCTAGACATCTAGGGTTTAGCCATTACGATCTTCAGGTAGATCAACTCTTGTAACCCTATATTCATCCAAGATAATCAAGCAGGAAGTAGGGTATTACCTCCATCGAGAGGGCCCAAACCTGGGTAAACATCGTGTCCCTGTCTCCTGTTACCTTTGATCCTCTGACGCACAGTTCGGGACCCCCTTCTCGAGATCTGCCGATTTTGACACCGACATTGGCGCTTTCATTGAGAGTCCCGATGTGTCGTCGCCAGAAGGTTCGATGGCTCCATCATTCATCTACAACAATGCTGCCCTAAGGGAGATCTTTCTCCCTAGCCAGATCTTTGTGTTCGGTGGCTTCGCACTACGGGCCAACCCGCTTGGCCATCTAGAGCAGATCGATAGCTACGCTCCAGGTCACCAGATTAGTTTTGGAAATCTGGATTATGTCGCTGATATCTGAGGAGACTTGATCTTCCAAGGGTTCGCGACTGACGGTGTCCTGGACTAGGGGGTACTCACCACGTCGTCTCCTGATCAGTTGGATTGGGCCGAGGACCCCCATGGCCGTATACTCATGGGCCGATTCGGACAACCCCCGCCGCATACAAGGAAGACTCCACAAGACTTGGCGCCCAAGACAAGGACTCTCCTAAACCCTAGGCCTCCGGTGTCTTATATATACCAAGGCCAGGCTAGTCAATAGACAATCTCATATTCATTACTATCATCTCGTGGTAGACATATGTACTCTGTACTACACCGATATGAATACAATCAAAAGCAGCATGTAGGGTATTATCTCATCAAGAGAGCCCGAAGCTGGGTAAAACCCCGTGTCCATGTTACCATCGCTCCAAGACGCCTAGCTTAGGACCCCTACTACGAGATACGCCGGATATTGAACCGACATTGGTGCTTTCATTGAGAGCTCATTGGGTGATAAATCACGGATCGATGGGATGATCAGGTGATATTTTTTCAGTAAAGATTTTGTTTGCTGTAATTTATCTCTTTAGCAAAATCGTTGTTGCGTCGTGCTACTTTGATTACAGGAGGATTGAGAAAATTTGAAGCAGCGGCAGCCCTGTCCGCCGCCGGACAGTACGTCCGATCCGATGATAACGAGGACGACCCACACACGGTAGTACTTTGCAGGGTGTCCAACTTGAATTCAACCATGCAACCGATAGGGAGATTCAATCCTTCCTTTTCTTTACCTTCTTTATTAATCAAGTGTGGAGGCGGTCTCCCCTTTTGTCTTGTAGTATATATCATCCATGCACCTTTTCTTGTACTAGATTGATTTGGTCCGTGCGTGGGTAGTATTATACCAGTACTTGCTAACGCCCACGTGGGATGCTATTCCTCCTACATGGATTGTACTGCTGTATGTATATAGATCACACTACAGCCTATGTTCGTGTCCGCTACTCGTTACATCGGATCTGGACTCAATCTGGCCGCGGGCAATCCAGCCGAAGAGATAGTGCAGAGCAGTGCACCGATCAGAGCTCGGCTCGATGGCAGCACACCACACATGTTCAATACGGATCAGTTCATGCATTGACTTTGGTCTGCTAAGGTCGTCGCCGCCGGTGAACAGGTTTTATCTTTCCCTAGCTGTTCGGTTAGCTCCTAAAATTATTTCACACAGAATATCTTCTGTTGTTTTGCACCGCATTATTTTTGCAGAGATACTTTTCCAACATATGTGTGCGGCGACAGTCTGGCCAGCCTCTCACCGTCACCTAGGCCAGCCGACCTGTGTCGACATCGCCGTGCCACAACATCGTCATACCATCGAGCCGACCTCGACGATCAGCCGGACTATTCACTTCGCATATATTAATTATGCACACTTTTTTTCACTATTATTATTTCTTGGTTGCACTACTTTGTGTGTGCAGGCAATCTATCTAGGCTGGGCCATGCTAACACCTAGGCAAGGCGATATCGTCGTCCCGCCAACGTTGGCCAAGTCGTGGCGTCGCGTCGATGCATGTCCCCGTGTCAACTTTTCACATTGCGGCTCCGCCGGGTTGACCTCGATGCTCAGGCCATATCTCTTTCATTATTTACTTCACTTCTATTAATTAAGTAGAGGAATTTATTTTTATACACATTATTATCTTTATTTGTCATTTCTTTTGGTTTGCACTATTTTACCTCTGCAGGCAATTGACTTAGATCGGGCCGCACCGTCACCTCGGCGTGCCGACGTCCGCAAACTAAAGGTGTTATCACCTTGGCGCGCTGCCCTATGTTGGCAACCCTGCGTTGCTGCTTCATCAACCTACTCGGCTGGAGACTCCGGCATCACCCCGCCGACCTGCTCCATCACCTCGGCTAGACTGGGGGCTTCACCTCTTCGGAGTGTCGAGCTCTTCGCTCGGCCACATCGGGCTTGGGGGTTGAGACTTCCTCCCACATCGAGCTCGGACTGCACCATCAATGCCGAACACATTAACCAGCTAAGTCGCTTTCATGCTAAAAAACTTTCAGTTTTATATTTTGTCCGGTTCGGCCAAGCATTTTGCTATTTTTTGCAAAAGTCGTTTTGAGAATTTTCCTTGTCATAACTTTGTTTGTGACGCACAAATTCAAATACTCCGTTTACTTGGGGGCTCCCTTGCTGGAGCTTTTCCTCTTGCATATGATTATACTTGTACGGCTTCGTTCCTTGTTCGTGTATTACGCCACAATATGCACCATATTGACCTAAGTGATTTGCAAGCTGGGTTGCCTTGCTCCTGTGTTTACCCCTACGTTCCCGATTGTTCGGCTAGGGAGTAAAGGGAGCACCTCAGCGATTGTCACGATCGGGTCTTCCGAGATCTGACCTGAGACTGGCTGAAGCCGAAAGCTAGCGCTCTTATTGTTTTCAATTATGGTCGGCACACAACGGAATTCATGAGTACAAAAAATCTATTGCACAAGTCTCATATTAACAATGAGCACCGAAGAAAGGTATCGGTGGGGGTACTATTATCTTCGAAGATGCTTCTTACACTTTTTTAGTAATATAGCATAAGTTCCTCGAGCGCTTTGTGCATTACTGACCTTATGGCCTGATTGCACGGTTATTGGAAACACCGTCGATATTCTCGACAGGTGGAGTATATAACACTTTTCGGCCCTTTACCGAAGAGGGAGAAGCCGACGGTCGGTTAAGACGCATTTAAAATTCGGGTGAACACATATATGATATAAGTACTACGGTACATACAATAATTATACATAAAATTCTTTTACCCAAGTCGCTCGGGGGCTCTTAAATTTGTGTGAGCTGTTTTATAATAAGTGTTCTTCTTCTTAGTCGTTGCAAAGTCTTTTTTTTCTATCACTCCTTTTTTTGACACGAGTGTGTGGTCAATAGCCGGAAGCCGTAGGCTGACCCGCTTGAAAGTCTTGAGATAGATGTGTCATGTTAAAGCACGACAGAAGCACCCTTTTTTTCTAAGACCAATTTTCTGATTGGCACCGAACAATTGATCTAGTTCGGACATCGAGTTTTTACTGACGTTTTTTGGTTTTACAATCCTATGGCACTTTTCAACTATTTGTCTGTTTTCCGCACAAGTCTCGCAGTGCAACGCCGGACATCTTTAGGGATTCGGCAAAAATTCTCGGATCTTGCTATATATGCATCAGTTTCGAATTGTGTCATCGGTCAATAGTTGGGTCGCCCGGCTCCCGTGCTTGCCTCCTACGTTCCGCTTTGTTCAGCGAGGTGCGCAAAGGGAGAACCGCTGTGATTGTGCTTCCAGCTCGCATGGTTAAGCACTGCAGTGGAGAAAGCCGAAAACTGACTATCACAATAGGCGTAAACTGGTCAGCAGTCCGATGACTGTATTAAATGACGGGCCCTTCATAACATTGGTCGCAGTGTTTACGGCTTGGCCTCAGCTGTCACCGAACACTAACCGGGGGGCTACTTGGTGGCCTCCCAACTTTACGCTCCTATGACTAAGTGAAATTTATAAAACCCGCATATCTGATTGCCTCGTTTCCGCTAACACAACCGCCTTCGGGCACCGAGACGTCAGCTAAGGGTTGTTTTGTTATTTCGGAAACACCCCGCGTAGCCTCTACAAGGGGGTAGAAGCCGACGATGGGCCACTTTCAGATTATAAACGGTCGCAACGGAAGTGAAAATTTGGGTTCATTTAGACCACAGAGTTTGGAAGCTTTTCCCGAACTAAATCCTCGGATTCATTCTGGCGTTGGTGCTCCACTACAATAGACACCCCGGAAGCAGTCCGGCATAAAGCTCGGACGCTAGTGGATGGCTCCGTAGAGGGCATTTCCGGCATTAAGCTCGGCTAAACTCCTTCAACTTTTTTGAACCAAGGTAATCTGTGACACCTCGAACATAGTCCGGCGTTGGAGCTTGGACATAGTCCAGCGTTGGAGCTCGGATACATCCCGGCGTTGGAGCTCGGAAGTGGTTCGGCGTTGGTGCTCGGCTGCTAAAGATACTTTGAATACAGTTCGGCGTTGGAGCTCGGACGCAAGAGGACGTTGCTGTAGGGGAACGCAACGGAAAACAAAAATTTTCGGTATAGCGAGCACGCCCAAGACCACTATGGAGACTGCATACAAGGTTTGATCTCGATCCGACCGACTCAAGCGCGGTGAAGAAGAGTCGGTGTAGATCGTCGGTGCAGATCCCGCAGCTAGGATTTACAACCTCCCAACCGCGAGGATGTACTCCCTCTCCGGACAGCCCTTCGGGAGGCGGTCGGACAGTCCCCCGGACGATGTCGCGGACAGCCCTTCGGGAGGACCCTCGAAACTCAGACGAAGACTCGGACAGCCCTTCGGGAGGACATTCAAATAGCCCCTCGGTCAAAAGATCGAAACTACAATCTCTCTGGGTTGCACATACGGTGTCGGCTATCCGGCGAGGGCCGCCGTCGAGAACTAGTTCTGCGGAACCCGGACAGCCTTCGGCTCTCTGAAACTCTTTTGTGGGAGGGAGAGAAGAAGCCAGATAATGCATGGC